>VWYE01024480.1:0-213123 GCA_013398995.1 Alaudala cheleensis | reverse complement strand
GATCGGGGCCCCCGCCCGCGGGGATCCCGCCTCCCGCCCCCGCAGGTGAGGGCTGCCCTCGCCCCCCGCCCGCCCCGCCCGCGCCGCGGAAACCCGGGGCTACCCGGGGNAGTCGGGTCGGCAGGAGCTGTACCGCGAAACGGGACCAGTGTCACTGGGTAGCTCCCCTCCGGGTCCCTGCCGTGCACTCGGTTGTCTGCTGCCATTTTGCCTTTCCCCCTTTCTTTGCCTCCCAAGCCCCCACTGTGTAATCGGCTCTGGCAGTTCCATTAGGCAGAGCAATGTCTGCACCAGGTAAATTTTCCTTTCTGCATTTATTTAAGGAAAGATTCTTTAAAGAAAGAATGATGAAAATGAGAAGTGATTTGCTTTGTTACAGCTGTGTCATTCCTGTCATTCCCTATGAGAGGGGGTTTCCATATTTTTTCTTTTTTTCCCAATCAATATTTGATAGCGTGGAAGATTTCCTTACCTCTTTAATCTCTCAGCAATGTCAAAGACATTGCATCCTTGTGATTTCTGTGTCTCCTCTGACATTCAATTTCCCTTTGAAACCCTTAGATGACTTGTAGGTTAGAAAGATGAGTGAGGCAGTGTCATTACAAAAATTTTAAATATACTCTCTTATAAAATTTTAAATAGTTAATTCCTGATCAAGTTGTAGCTTTTAAAGCAAGCACATGTATCACCCACGCAATGAAACAACCCTCACTAATGTAGTAAATATCATGATTTACAATATAAGTTATTTTAGAGAACACAAATTCATTTATGTTAGCATAGTATGTTATTTTGGAAAAAGCACTCATAAGTGGGAATATATATGATACACATAATGTCTTGTGGCAAATAAAACTGTGTCTTACAACCTTGTATTGAATAAAAATCCACACACATTTAATTGCATGAATGTTAAAATACTTCAGTTTTTAAGTTACACAAAAGTGTATCTGAATGCTAAATTTTACACGAATTTCCCTGAACACCGATGGCCAGGATAAAAGGTGTTTTAATTTTAAGAATGAACAGGCTGTTTAACACAGCTTCAGATATTCAATTTTCTTTGAAAAAACATGGTGCTGTAATCCTGTCTTACTTGTGCCATTTTGCCTGTGTTTTGAAACACACATGAATCTCAAGAATCTTTGAAAATTTAAATCCCAGGGAACCTGGGCTTCTTCTGTTCTGTAAATAAAAGTCTTGCTGAAGCATGCATTCAAAATTCATGTTTTGTGAACTAGTTAAAGATTAGATAGGCAAGGGTTCCTCCTCCCTTTTCTGTTCATGCTTTGTCCTTAATTTTGCTGACTTTCTTCTAGTCTTTCATTTTACCAGGAGATAAATTATCATGACCTAGTTTGCCTTGAAAAGCCTTTTAAGAATTTTGTAAATCTCCATGTTTTATTTAGAAGTCACCAAAACTCTGTCCTGTAATTTCATCTACTCTGATAATGGAAATTTATATTAGAATTGTGAAGAAGAAAAACATTGTCTTTTTAAGGTCTTGCTATATTAAAATATCTGGTATCTTTGTTCTTTGTGGGGGAATGATTGAATTTATTTTCTAATTCATATATAGAAGTCAAAAGTCCCAAATGTTATACCTCTACTCCTGCTATCCTGTTTATTTGTTGAAATACAAGGACAGTGATGTTACAAGCTTTTACATGTTTAGCCTACTTGCTTGGTTGTTTCATTGTGTGAATAAAAAAATAAATATTCCCGTGTCTAACACAAGAGGTCATACTCATCACACAGCTTGTTAGAAAACTGATCAGCCAGTGTTTCACTTTAGTTTCATTGTGCAGTCTAGGATATCTTATCACAATTTCAAGATTTAAACTAAGAATTGTGGAGTTTGCATTTTCAGAGATGAGTAGGTAAACCTTCCCTTCTGTGGCGTGATTAATGAGAAAGAACAGATATTAGCTATTTGTTCTGTCTTCCACTGCTAAATAAATTTGAAGCTCATTTTCAAGAGAGTGTATTTGTTTTCACAAAAAAAAAATCTGTTCTTCATGGGAACTGAAATATTGCATTCTTTTGTACCACAGATTAATTAATGTGTCAGCTCAGAACTGCTAAATCATGCTAACATGGTAACAGAGAACACCTATGAAAGAACCATTATCTGTTTAGGGATGAAGCTTTGGGTTTTTTCCTAGCTTATCATTGTATACTGCGTGGAACTGGTCTTACTGATTGTCATAGGGCCTGTTTCTGCTATGCCATAAAGGTTGATTTTCCACCATTGTGTCTACACGTATGTGCATGCACACCTTAATATAAAGTAAGAGAGAAACAGTTACTGCAGATCTCACTTGATAATTATGATGAATGGAGATACTCAAAAACCAGATTTTTTCTCCTAACCTCTCTAATTGCAAGAAGATAAATAATGCCAAGTGGTATTGAGCAAAACTGCATTAGCAACAGGACAGGAAACACAACTGAGACAAGAAAAATCAGATTTTTGAGAGGATAAAAACCACTATGAAATATTTGAAGTGACATGTATTGGCTGATCATTTGAAAAGCTGACATAGTAACATGCAACAGAGATACAACACCTACAGACTACAAAAAAATACATTAGAAAGCTACTTTGGCTGTTGCCCTATTACCCCTACTAATGCCCAACTCCTATTAAAATAACTGAGATATCTGCACTCATAATAAGGTCAAAACTATAGAAACATAGTAAATAAAAGGAAATTAAATAGAGAGAAAAAAAAAAAGCCTAGGAAATCCCATTCTTACAGCATATTCTTCCCAGCTCCTAGGGTGTTTTAGAAAGCAGTAAAGGAAAATGCCTTAAAAAAAAAAACCAAACAAGCATTGCAGAGCTCAGTATTACACTGAAAGGTGCCATTCAGTGGAAGCAGAGTCACATTAATAAAAACAGAGGTAACACCAGCAGCAATAGAGTAGTATAACATCATTCAATGATATCCATACAGCAATAAAAATGGTTTTGCAACCGTACCAAATGACTGCAGTATAGCTGCTGAGATGGTGGGCATGGAAACTAACCATAGGAACCACTTGTGTAAATTACCTTTTCCATACCATCTGGCAGGGCTTTTACCCACAAGACACCTCTAACATTCACCCAGCAATGTCTGGTGTCATGTAATTAAATACCCTAACTGGAATACCACCTCTGCTGTACCTATGCTTATTTCAAAGACCTTCTGATAATGTTCCACATTAATGGGACAAGGAAAATATTATGACTCCATACAGATAATACAATTATGTTTTAGGAGGAAGCATACTTTACTGTTTCTACTTTTGATTTTATACAATATGACTAATATGCACTTCCTTATGCTTCTCCAGCAACACCACCAATGAAAATGCAAGTTCACTCCAGTTTAAAACCTTCATTTGTAATCTGGGATATGTGGCATACAGCACATAAGGACAATGGATTGACAACTGCTCTAAAACAGTAACGAAAGTTTTCAAGAGTAGGGATGTCTTCATTCATAGGGACGTAGCTTAAGAAAAATCTAGAATTGCTGCGTGCCCTTCCTCCATTTAAGGGGCATTAAGGGATGGGGATTTATTTTTTTTTTACTAAATTTATTTTTAAAAAATTTTTATTCATATTGAAAATACTGAATGTGGCCCAAAAATATCTGGTAATAGTATTTCATCACATAATTCACTTTCCCATCTTTTCTGGATATTTTTACAGTACTTGAAGGTCATCCAAACCTAATCACTTCCTTTCTTGCCTCTGCCTTTTTGTCATTATCAAGGGATACTGCCACCTTTAAAGAATTTCTTAGCTACCTAAATGTATCAACATTATTACTGTTTTAGCCAGCTAATACAGGTGCTTAGCAGGTGACTCTTACATTTAATCAGACTGCCTTTTATTCTCACAAATTACAGTTTTGTAACAGAACTCAGGTAACTCAGTACAATTATTGAAATGCTATCTTAATGCAGTTTTTTCTATTTCAGCCTCTGCAAGAGCACAGAGTGACTTTTAGTGTGTATGGGATTATCAAGTGTAAGAATTTACTTTTAACTATGCAGAATGTAGTTTTTGTAGCATTTTGACCTGTCAAATCCAGTGAGACAACACTTACATCTAAATATAAGATTATACCTTGCAGAGGTGGATGTTAGCCATGCTTTTTCACTCAGTAAAATATGTCATTTATGATTCATGTAGCAATTGGTTCTAAATAATTAAATTTGCCATGTTTTAAAAATAAGTTTGGGGTTTTTTTATAGGTACTTTATCATCAGTGCTCCGTTTTAGATTTAAGAACAGAATTGCTATAGATTTGCATTGTCTTTGTTCTATTTGGAAGATTCCTTCAAGGTTAGTTAATAGCAGCTTGCCTTATTAGGCTGCAAAATATCAAACATGGACCGTGCTTTTATCAGGTGTGTAAGAGTGCTTTCAAATTAATGGTAGGTTCTTCCAGTCAGTAGCCCTCACAATTCAAAACACATATAAAATGTAGGGTTGCTTCTTTATGTTTACTGGGAGATTTTTTTTTTTTCCTACAATCCTGATATCCTGAAAGACTGGAATTTCCACAGCACATTCAAATCTCTTGTCAGAGAAGTCTGTTAGTTTATTGCTGTCATCATCGCACCTAAAGTTTTTTGGATGTGCTCATAGGACACACAAATAATCAATGTATGTTGTGGTCCTGCTCACAGAAATCATCTCTTAACAAGCCTGGAATGTTTATTCACTTGCAAAACAAATGAAGCAGGGAAAAGATGAAAGCAAACGTACAATTTCATGTTACCTGCAGTTGTACTTCCTACTCAATACACACTTGATTGTATTTGTTTTTCTAATTTATGAGATGGCTGGTTTGAGAAGTGAGTTTGGGAAGAGGAGCAGGGCATTTGCTGAGGGAAGAGCATCTCCTTCCTTCCTAGCTAGCTATGTCTGCACCACTTCCTTTTCTCCCCTCCTCTACATTTCACCTTACCCCTCCTTCTCACCCTTCCCGGCTACAGAGGAAAAAGGACACTTACATTACTTGAGAGCATTTCTGAGTGAGGTAGTAGAAAACAGGGAAGCATTTATCAAAGTTGTGGGTTTCTTGAACAGCCCCTGCTTCAAGCTGGCTCTGGCTGGATACAGCTAAACAACTATTTGAAATTATTCCAGAACTCAATGGGAAGTTTTATAAAATTTACATTCCCTGAAGTATAATTCCTCTCACTTCTCTACTTTATCCCTTATTTCAATATTACTCAACCAAAAGTTTATTGTGTTTTTGAGGAAAAGACAGTTTTAGTTATCAAAACTAATTTTAAAATAAAAGGGCTTAGGACTTTTGTGCTGGTTTCAGCTGGGGAAGACTTAATTTTCTTCACAGTGGCTGTGTTTTGGATCTGTGCTGAACACAGGGTTGATAAAACAGAGATGTTTTTGTTATTGCTGAGCTGGGCTTGCACAGAACCAAGGCCTTTTCTGCTGTCTGCACTTCCATGCTGGTGAGGAAGTTGGTGGTGCATGAGAGGCTGAGAGGAGACACAGCTGGGACAGGTGACCCCAGCTGACCAAAGGGATATTCCAGACCATGTGACATCATGCTCAGTACAAAAACACTTCAGGGAAGAGGAAGGGGGGAACATTTGGGGTGATGGCATTTGTCTTCCCAAGCAAGCACTATACATTATGGTGCCTTACTCTCCTGGAGATGGCTGAACATGCCCATGGGAAGCAGTGAAATAATTCTTTGTCTTGCTTTGCTTCTGTACATGGGTTTTGTTTTCCCTATTAAACTGCCTATATATCAGCCCATGAGTATTCTGGCTTTTACCCTTCCCATTCTCTTCCTGTTCTCTCTGCTGGGGTACTGAGCAAGTAGCTGCCTGGGGCTTGTTGGCTGGCTGGGCTTAAACCACAACAACTTTTCACATGAAAAACTACCCTATTCGGAAAATAGAATTTCTATAGGATTAAAACTAATTCCTTCCAGAGGGGTAAAAGATATCTCGATATCTCTGCAACCCAATATATGGGATTAGTAGCTCTTGTATTAGCAAAGTAACATTTAAAAATATGTATAACACAGTAGACTGCTTTTAAAAGTTTGGATAACCAGACAATTTCTCAACAGAAAAATTAATTTTTAAAAATTAATGTTCTACACATCTTCACACATTCAAAATATATTCTACATTAGAGTAGTCTGATGCAAACACGGAAAATATATGGACAGTGTGGTTTCTTCCCCCGACCAGTATTTTAGATTCTTTATCTTTTAAGAAGATCAAAACCAAGTTCAAAGTGGAAAAGATCTTCCTGTTTTAATTATGAAATCTCTGCTGTTACTGGTACAAAGTATGACCTGAAAGTTTTTTCTCAGAAAATTTTACTAATATTGAAAATTTTTCCAAGTTCAAGCTGGTCTGAATAAAACTAGCTTTTTTTTTGTCTCACAGAAGACTATCCCCTGGAGTAGAAAGCCCTTGATAGTAGAAATCCATTTTCCCCTTTGTGATTGCTGCAGAATACCCAAGGCACATAGATAAGAGATCTTCCTGTACTGTCTCAGAGAACAGCAGTGCAAGTGAGAGTGTTGAGAGCAACAAGTCATCAAAGTGTTACATACTACTTGGCAATGAAAAGTCTTTTCAAGAATGGAATTCCAGTATTCAGCAAGTTATGTTCTCTGATGGCTGGAGAGGTAACATCTCATGCACCTCCATGTATCTTGTTTCTAGGCTTTGATCTCCAGTCTGGAGTTTGGGGATGTAGATTACAGGGTTTAGCAACTCAGTGTGCAGAGCTTCAGCTAGTCAAAAGTGTGAACAGAGGACTCACAAAAGTGAGCACAAACCCAACACTCTAACCAATGGTTCTATTCAGAACTATCGCCAGAAGGGGTAGGAGCATAACATTTTCCTATAAATACCATCAGTCATTGTGCTTGCCTCATAAATGTAAACTATGTGTATCTGGGTGTTCTTCACTTAAACACAGTAGAGAAGAAAAATTTATTTTCTTTTCTGCCAGCCTGGATAAACTCCATTTCAGAGAGCAGGTCCTAAAAATCAATCTGTATTGTAGCTGAGGGAAGAAGCAACCAATCTCCTCCCTTTGCCATTGTCTACTTATAAAATTTGAGATGATTCATTGGGTCACTGAGCAGGAAAATACACAAGACACATGTCTAGACAAAAATCAGTCACTGTCATTAAAACAGGAATAGGAGCAAACTCCTGCCTCCTCCCCCACCCCCAGGAGGTGCAGAGGCCTTTTAACAGACATCTCTACAAAAGCAGTGTGCATATATTCACCAAACTGCAGTAACATCTAGTGCTGTCCCCTTTGGAGGAGCCACAGGAATCAGGTGGCCATTTCCAGACTTTCTCATTAATAGTCTCATTCCAGACTTCTATGTCTGCAGTATCAGCATTTCAATGGTCAGAGAAGCACATATTTTGAACCCCAGATCCTAAAACTACTTTCAGAATTGCCCTGAAATTTTGAGGCTTGTATAGTATTTGCTAGAAATTTCTGACAGTCTCTGGGAGTTTATTCTGACATTCAAAGATTGCTTATTCTTTAAAACATGACAACCTGTAGTCACTGTTATTTTTGCATGTTAAATTCCGCATTTCATCTTTCCTGTTAGGTCTGTGGGAAAAGGGGGATTCACTAAAAGCTAATGCCATCAAATTCATTTGTCATTCAGCTAATATATATGTCAGTTTGGATGAGTTTTTGCCCTTCTCATGCCCATGCTACATAACTGACAGGACAGTTTTTCCAAGAGGAAGAGCTGCTATATGGCTGCTAGCTTAAAATAATGCTAAGTCTCTGTATGCACTCTTTACTTTGAATAGCCACTTCAGCTTAGGCAATTTTTTTTCAACTTCACCATGATTTTTATGAATTGTGATTTATGAGCATGTTTTGCAAAACAGAAAATGGAAAAAATGCTTTATTTAGACTCAAATTTTATTTACGATGTGAAATGTGGCAATAGTGAAAAAACCCCATGTTATAAAAAGTAGAAAAAGTATACAAAAAGTATACAAAAATAAATCAATAAAGCCCATCTCTGCTTTCTCAAACAATCAGCTGTTAAGTAGTGTTTCCATGTCATGTCCTTTTCACATTCCCTTCTGTGTATGAGGAGATTAGAACAGAAGGTTTTGCATATCCCCTTATGAGGCTATTAAATTTAATGTTAAACAGGAAAAATCACAGAATCATTGAGGCCTTTGAGGTCTGGCAGCTAAGACTTGCAAGTGAGCACTGTCTTTTCTGCTCCTGCACTGATGAATAGCTATCTATTCACTGCACACAAATGCCAAAAGGATTGCACAAGAAGGTGTCTGCTCAGACCACTTTGTGTTGCCCTGTGGGGCTGGACCTCCCAAATAAATGCAGAAGTTTGCAAGGTCCTGGGTGGCTTAGTCTAGCAGTAAGATTACTGAATAAGGAAGAGAATAATGACACCTACTATGAAATTATGTGTTTATCTATTTTCTTCTATTTGCAACCACAAAACCTCTTTCAGTTTCTGGTTCCACCAGGGTTTAAAGAGAATTCCTAAACTTATTTTGATGTGAACCTAAATTACCTAATTACTCTGTGGAAAATAAACTATTTTACTCCTCCTAGTCTAGTTCAACCATTTTGAGTCTAATGCTTTCCTGTCTACAGGCAAGTATTTGCACAGATAAATTCATATGCCAGCTAACATTTGCTCATGTTTCTACAGAAGTGTCTCTTTGCACAAGTACACATATATTTTTTAGACATAGTTCAAAGGCTTACTTTTGAAAACTGTCCTGGAATACAGTGGCAAATGTAATTGCAGATTCTAGGTGAGGATGATAGATCTACAGCAAGTGAAATCCAGGAGGCATTAATAAACAGACATACAATTATAGGTGTCTTTTTCTAATGAAATGTAGTGATTTACATTTGCAGAAGGGTGAATGATTTTGATGGGCACAAACTCCGCCAATATATTTGTATCTACATGTGTAATTCTGTAATAACAGGGCTGCAGGCACGCTGGGAAGTTGGGTGCTAAAGCACTGGAAGTGATCACACAGTCACACACTGGAGGGAATAGTGTAATTTCTGTTTATTATGATGCAAAGTGTGAACTTGCATGAAAATGCCCTCTAATATGCTCATAAAAATTTCTTTGTAAGCAGGTAAAAGCCATTCAAGTACAGCAGTATTGCTTACAGGTCTCTGATCTGTAGTATGAAAGTGGCTCATAGCACCAGAGATAGAAATGAAAACAAGACAGCAGTCACTGTGAAGTAATAGTGGAACTATAGAGATGAACTGAGTGAGGTGGAAAGAATTGTAATGAGAGATATAAAAATCTGCAATTCCTAAATAGCTGTGACAGCAGACGTTTAAAATATCTGAGATACAGGGTTTGAAAAGTGTGGTTAAAAGAAGGAGAGGTGATGTTTTGACCAGAAATACAATATGTATACAAAAAAACCCATTGTCTCAATTTGAGTATCACCATATCTGAATTTCTTAAAATGCAAGACTATCAGTAATTAAATGTCATTGTTAAATTCTGGGAACATATTTTATCTATGTAGAATACAAATAACATTTTAGCCTAACTCCTGAGCAGTGAAAACTGGCTTACTGGTGTAAAGTACTTGCTCTTTTAATAATAGTCCTACCAGTGAAAATATCTTGTCACTTTTACAAGCTTGATCTGGGTCCTCAGCAGGTGCTGGAGGTGTCTGACCTGTCCTTCCTCTCAGCTACAGAAAGCATATGAGGCCTGTGAGCACCAGGACTGTCCCTCTTTGTAATCTATGAGGAGACTGCAGTGCCTAGACCCCAAGTTTAGGAGAGTATCCTATCCCTGATGGGAGCTAATCAGAGATTTGGTATATAGATAGTGCTCAGGCAGTAGATAAGGGGGCAATCCATTCCCCTTGCTAGGGAATGTGTTCAGTCTTTAAATGCTGTGGATGACAGAAGCCTGGTGATTGGTATGGCTGCATCAGTCAATGTGGAGCAAGGAAGCAGCTCTGCTTCTTGGTAGGAGCCCTTTCCAGTGCATCTCCAGTATGCAGCAGGCTGACAGGCTGCACGGACCTGTCTGGTCTCAGATGTGCCCTGTAGCAGTTTGGGTAGCGATTGCTGTGAGATAATAGGTTGGATCCCTTTTCCAAGGTATCTTATTTGAAACACTAGTTATGAATTAATACCCCATCCACTTTGTAATCTCTCTGACTTTAGAGATCAGACTCATCAAGATAATAATTTGTAAAGGTTCACATTTTAGGAAAAAAAAAGAATCCTAATATAAATTTTGATTTTAAGTTAAATTAATATTTAATTTACTTGCTGCTAACTTTTTTTATAAGAGAAAAAATACATAGGTCTTAATCCTTTTGTTCTTGTTTAATTTTATTTTTAGGTGCTTTTATTTAAAAAACCTCAATTTTTATAACATTGTATTCTACAAGAGAAAGTCACTCATAAAAGTTAAGAAGTGAGAAGTCCATGTAGCTTTTCTTTCAAAGGTGTTTTCTATACCTGGCCAATGGAAATGGTCCATTTCTTAGCCACCTTTATAACTGAAATTCCCTTCTTAAGAAGGAATGTCCAGGACAGAGTATAATGTTTAGAGCAGAACACTACTGCAACATTTTCAAAGTTATTAAGCTATTCTTGTTATTCTTCATCCTATTATTTTTATATACATCTTTATCTGTGACAGCATACTGAAGCTGTTCACTGAGTTACCTGCAGTGGTGTCTAATATTTTTACCTCAGGTGACTTTGTAAAAGAACATCAAAAATTCTTCACTTATTGCTACATTAAAGCAGTAGCTTCCTAAGGTTCCTAGTTTTATGTTGTCTGTTGAAACCAAACTTATCTCCTAAGTCCAAGCAAAGAACACAGGATTAGTAATGATGAGCTCACTCTTAATGTCCTATATCCTGTTAAGGCATGAGCAAAGATTAACCCAGTTTGCTTTTCTGGAGGCTTGTGAATGTTCATGTCTTTCTAAAAGTACTTGTCACAGAGCACTACAGTCCAGGGGACAGATTTGGTTCTGTTTTACCTGTGAAGAATATGATTCAGGTACCCTGCAAGTTACAACAAACTCCTGGAGGTGGTGTGACAGATCTTTTGGAACTTCTTGACTGATATATTTTGTCGAACTGAAAATTATATCTAGGTGCTTAGGAATTCTGAAAATGTAGCAAATTACAATTAGCTATTTTGCTAACAGATTTGGTATTTCTTATTTCTAGCACAAGATTTTTATCAATACAAGACAGAAGTATTCCAGGCCTGAAGAAAATAGTGTCACAGTGCAAATGCAAGTTCAGGTGATTCCCCTGAGTGTAGACTTTTTCTAAATTAATATCAATAAGATACATTAAAAGTAGATTACTGGAATTAGGCTAATTTGGGAAGAAGGAAAATATATGAAAATAGGCATTTAATAATTAAATCAGATGCCCTGGGAAACTAGAGAGTACAATATCACACTGGACACATAAAACCATGCCAGATGTGAAGATCTTTCAAGGAGAAATTTGAAGAACTCTGCACAATATTACTGAGTTTGTCCAGCTGCTGTAGTACTCTTTTATCTCTGTGTAAAGAGATTGCATGAATATATTTATTGTGCGAACTTGTTCATGAATTAAAGAGCCAAGGAGATTCAAAGCATGAGACTGTCTGCTTCTTATAGGAAGAAAATCTTTAGTTTTGGTTTGTATAGTTGCTTTCTAGGAATCTTCAGGAATAGAATTACCTGGTAACAATTTGGTGTAATTCTAGAAATTTCTTATGCTAAAGTAATCTCTTTAAGTCTATTTTACTAAAGAAAATCCTGCTCCTTTTGACAAACTGAAAGAATATATGTAGGAATGAGATCAATGATGAATCTTAGAATATGCAACAATAAGCATTTAACTCTAAATTAGAAGTTAATAAATAAACATGAATTAACTGTTTGCATTTTTTCCCCACAGCTCTTATATGTAAGAATTATGTTTATTGCAATAGCATTTCCAATTGATCATGGAGGTAAAGATCCACATTTTAAGATAATATAAGTAAAATTATTCTTGTTTGGAAAGAAGAATATCAGCATCTTTATAACTTGATAAAAACATGCTTTTGCATTGTCCTAATTTTCTCTAAATCTCTGCATGCCTGGTATATCTCAAGAGTGAAGTGTTCAAGGGGTGATTTTTAGGCACTAAATTGTCTGTCTCCTCTTTTCAGTGAGCCAAAGGAGCCCAAATGTGTCACCAAACTGGGATAAAGATGTAATAATAACCCAGATACTTGAGAAATTATAAAAGATCAGTGAAGTTAACAAGACTACTGGCAAAAGAAGGAACTATTAGAAGAGAATCCAAATTAGGATTAGTTTGCAATCTTTATAATCTTAGTAACTGTATTTTCTTAATTTTAGAATTTAATTTGAAAAGGTGCTCATTTAAGGTAGGCAAAAATTACGTATCCTGTACCACCTTTCTCATTTCAGTTTTGCCTCTTTTGAATAGTAGTTCAGTAGCTTGCATACTTAAGTTTCTGCTTCCAGAAAATTTCCTAATAGATGGATTTCTTAATCATGGTTTACACCGTCTCTCAGCTGAGTATATCTTTACAATAATTTCATAAAATTATGAACTCTATTATTCTAGGACATAAACAATACATACCTGAAACTGTTAAGCAGTGAAACTCCTCACTCATGAATACAGACCTTGCTCCACAGAGCATCACTTGACCTCTATGAGCTGAATTAGGGGTCCAAAGCTGTGCACCATGTCAGCAGCAGTTGTAGATGCTGCATTTCTCAGCATTATAACTGTTCTTCTGCATCTAGCTACTAATATAATAGGGCCCTTTACCTGCTGATTACAACTTGAAACTTAACCTAATATACTTGAAGAGTTAATCACCTATCTGTAAAATAGAGAAGCAACACCTGAACCTTAGCTAGCCAGCAGGCAACTGCTCCATGAGGGATGATGGGACTTCAGGGAAGGGAGATACTACCATACAGTACCCAAGATAGATCCCACATCCAAACTGTTTCCTGGGGCACAGAATTCACCACTGCTCCCTGCGAAAGTGGAGAGGACATGAAGAAAGAACAAACAGGATGCAGGAATGCCTGTGCAATGTTTCACCTGCTCAGCATATACCTAATTTGCAGAACAAATAGGGTCAATATCTCCTTCCAGTTGATGACTTTTAATATGCATCTCCTAGGTCTATGCTTTAGCCACTAACCTAAAGGGTTTTCTGGAATAAAACACTTAATAAAATGAACTTTAAACACTCATTAGTACAGGAATTAGAATCCAGGTTTCCGAGTCCCAAATGACTTCCTCAGCCATTAGTCTGAAGAGCTTTGCAGTGGCTATTTAATTATTCTGTTCAACAGTAAGAGTAATTGAAAAAAACCTTACCCTATATTCTGCCAATTAGTGATCCTGCTGAGCGAGATTTAAAATTTTACCACACAGAAGAGATCTATAGCATGGTTTCTCACATGCTGGGGGACACTTCTATCTCGTAAGATTATTAAAGAAGTGAATTTGTGGAAACAGGTAGCAACACCTCTGGTTTGAAGAGAGAGGTGAAGGAAGGAGAGAAATGATATAGCAAGTTGTAAAAATGTCCAGTAGGAGTTGGCCATGATGGTGAGACAAAGGTAGAAAAAATACTTAAAATCAGCTCTAAGCAGATACAGACATGAGCTGGGTACTTAGCTGATCATTACATGTAAGATTTTAGTCCTGAGCATTCCTAAAAACAAATAGCATGAGAATTTGGCTACTAGAAGGGAAAACCTCTATATAATCAAGTAGTAGATATGATAAAGACCTCAAAGCCTTGAGCCCTGATATTACATCTTTCACCAAGCACCCCATAAAAAAGAAAAAGATGGACAGTTCTAATACCTAACCTTTATTATTTTGCAGTAAAAGAGGGTATAGTAAAAAAAAAATAAAGGAAGAATTATTAGCCAGTATTTATAAATGCACTTCAAGGTGAAGTAGCTGAATTGCTAACTGTGGAACATATAACCTCTTGCTAAAGACTGCATCAACACCAGACAGCTGGCAACTGGCTAATACAGTGTGAAGGTTCCTGGGGAGGTAAGTGACACTACAGACCAATAAAGCCAATATTAGAACTGCAAAAATGAGTAAGAGCTATATTAAAAAGATGGTTGTAATACATACTTGGGTTGATACTAGTTTGGAAAGATTAAAATTTTTTTTCATCCCCTTCATTAAATGCCCTATATAAAAAATTCAATGGATTTTCTAGATGAAGTCAACACAATGGTGTTTACAAGGGAAAACCATTTAAGACATTTGGATTTTCAAAATCTGTAGAGGACTTGAAATAATGCTGGCTTTTCAGGAAATAATCATTACCATTTTTACCCATTCATAACATTTCTCTTAAAAGTTAAAATAGACTTTCCTGCGGCAAGAGCACAAAACTAAAATTCATTTAATTGTTTAGTGAAGCAAAATTCCAAGTACTTTCATCAAAGCATTTAAAACCCATTGATTTCAATAGCTGGGGTTTTTTTCTGTGTGTAAAAGCTTTCAGATTTTATCTGTAAGTACTAGGAGGCTGCATAGCACCCCTGGCAATCTTACTGCTGTTTCATGAAGGCCCTACTGTAAATAAATAAAGCCAAGGAAAATGGCAGCTGAATATGAAATAATTTAAAGTAAAATGTAGCACATTTTTCTTTTCCCTTCTTGGAGGGTGTGAATCATGTGGCAAGAATACCCCTGCTAAGGTGGCTAGCTCACTAGTCAGTTGGCAGAGACTCCTCCAGCAAACCATCTGGATAAACAAATACTGAAGAAGATTTTTTTGCTTGGATTGTACAGCAAGACCTTTCACATAACTGAATTAGCTGGATAATGGAGCAATTCTATTCTAAAGTAAAAGATATATAAGTTTTTATCAAAAGTGATTGTTTCATCAAGGGTGTGAAACACAAAGGTTTCTCCTCCTCTTTACATCGCTTTACTCAAGCTATGATAGGAGCTTGAGTCCTAACTATAGGCAATTGCGGGCTGATTTAATTTAAAAACCCAAGGCAATGGAGTTCAGAGGGATGAGGGTCCTTGAATTACTTTTTAACTGACAGCTGGTCAATAATTTTTATGCAACATTTTTTCTTCACCTTTCCAAAGGGAATCTTATGCTTAACATTTGTTTGTCATGGGGAGAAAAAGATTTCAAATTTTAGGATTTAATGACTATTCCATTGCACTCTATCACTCCCCTTCATTGAAAGGAATTTAGGAAGCAGTTTATATGACAATATTGATTTCATTTATATGAAGGGGAAAGATACAGAAGGATTATAGAAAGAGAACAGCATTGTTCTTTCAGAAATGCTGATCTTACAAAAAGAGAAGCACCTCTAGAGAAGATATTCAGTTAATTCAAGAATCAAATCTTCATTTTATATTAATTTCTCCTTTGAATTCTCTGTCCTTCATCTAACAAGAATAACATTAGCAAAAAATAATGTTGCTTATCTCAGCCTTCAAAATGTAAGAAAAGTAAAGAAGAACTGTAGAAACTGAACGTCAACATTTGCAGCTGGACTATATATAGCCAATCTATAAATATATAGGACATTGTTTTGAACTCACTTTATTTTTTTGTACTTCCTCTCAAGGCTAAGCTAAAGAGAAAAAAAAATCTATTTTAGATTTAGTTACAGATTTTGCAGCATACAGTATAGTGAAAAAGGTGTCTTTCTACTTCAAAATTACTTCCCACAATATTTGTACTTTGCAAATGGGTTACAAAAGATTTGATTTTAACTTAGAGGAAAGTAGTTGCAAAATACTGAGGCACTAAAGAACTGAATAATTTTTCTAGTGCTCTTCTTCATAAAGTAAATTGGGATCTGGATAACACAGTGTCTGGGGGGAAGTTTATTCCATCATATCTATATGCATACCTTATGTTCATTTGCTTAATTCATCAGTGTGCTTCCTCATAAGTGTTTTGCTAAAGAACTTGATTTTTCTATATCTCCTGAAAAAATGAATTTATTTCTTTTAGAAATAAATTCTTTAGAAATGAATTTAAAAGTTGGCTCTATTAATTCTTGACACATATACTTGACACTTAAAATAGCATCTTGGTCCTCAGAAGTTGCTGAAAATCCAGTCTGAAGTATCACCTTGAAAATATTTGAAATCACCAAAAGTTGTGTTTCCAAAGTCATTGCAAGCCTGTGAAAATCTTGGACTTTTACCTGTTCTATGTAACTGCTGCTGATGCCAGAGGAAATACCAGTCCTTGTATAAAATTACTATCAGAACTGTGTTTAAGCCTTCTTTTTAGTTCTCTATTTTCTGAAGCATGTTACACAAATTCCTTACCTGAATATCAAATATTCAGCAGGATCAAATCCCTATAAGACTAAGTAAAAGGATATTAATTTCAACAGATGCTTAATCAAACCTTTGTGTAGAGTGGTATCATCTGCTCTGCTCTCTCTGTCACATTTAGCATGCAATGTCATGAAGTTACTCCTGTATCACAGTTCTGAGAATTGCAAAAACTTTATTTTGAAGTAGGGGAATTAGCCTTAAGCACTTAGGCTAAGTTCAAACCCTGTCTCTGTGCAGATACTGTTTCCCAAAGAGGAATTATAGGAGATAGCAAATACGTAAACACAAGTGTAAAACCTGTTCCCCAGGTTACTAAGCAGAGGCAAGTATCTCTCTCCAGTTAAGAACCCAAAACTTCTCCTGAGCATGTCAGTATAGAAGACAGCAGAAACAGAAACATCTTCCCTCCTGCATCATAGTCTAGGAATCAGAAATGTATCTCTTACATTTTGGAAACCCTCACAGAATAATATTTTACAGTCTATATCTCTGTCCTGCCAAAGCATTGACAAAGAAAAAGGCAAGGAGCTTGACTATACAGTCTATTCAGTATTCAGTGGGACAGGGATTCCTGCTGTCCAAGACTCTAATATTTGTCCTATACTAGTCCAGAGCATTACTTCCATTACCTTGTCTAGCTGTGCTTGCAAGACAGCAATGCATGTGGTTATTACATTTCATGAAAACTGCAATCCTCTAGATTTAGTACAATGTGTGCTGTACACAAGCCTATCAGATTACTGCCTCAGAGAGGCTGATGTGGTAACATCTAATTTCTGTGTCAAAGTGAGATTCTGTGTTAACTGTACAATGAAGGTACAACAGTGTTTTCTAGTGCAGGAAACATTTAGAGGAAGAAGCTAAAGTAATTGTGGATTAGATCCTGTAGATGAGAATGGAACAGATCCCAGAAGGCCTCCCAGATGAAAGTGAATGTTCATGAATACTTATCATACTTTCATTATTGCTTTCAGATGGACAAGGAGTAGAGGGGATATAAAAATCTCCCTCATCTTGTGTGCCTATGTATCCCGTGTGTCAACACAGCAGCAAAGCACAGCTGCAATCTTGAGCTCCCTTGTGTTACCACTCTTTGGCATGCCCACGTTGTTCTAGTGATTCAGTCTGCCTCCATTTCCCTTGTGATTGGTCCTTAGTAAGAAAGAAAACACAAAATATCCGTGGTTCATTTGAGGTCTCATATCTGTAATTCATTAACAAAAGCTTTAGGGTTTTGTAAAATGTGTTTATTGGACTCAGGCGAGATGACTAACAGCAAAAAATTATTCTGTCTTTGTTTATGTTATATTTCCTGGGTTGAATGGTAAGTATTTATATGTATTTGAGTATATTCAGCCTATTATTTTTTCTCACTAGAGTTGTGTATCTGTTAATGTGATAGACACAAATTGAATAAGTGAAATTGTTGAGAGCACATTACTTTGACCTACGAAGAACAAATTTTTTATCCAATCAGTTTGGGAACGTCCCATGGTCTTGGTTTTTGTACTTATGGTCTGAAGGTGAGTGGCAGAGAAAACAAGCCCAAAGCTGTCTTACCCATTAGTGCTACAATGCCCAGTCTCGCTGCTCTCCAAGGCCTCTGTCTCAGTCAAGCATTGTCTTCCAGTCATGATAATTAGGCCACAATTTGTAAAGAAAACAAAATTCACTGGACCCACAATAAATTGAGAATTTGAGGAGGGAAGTCGGGGGTGGGGGGGGGGGTTAAGTGTTGATATTGGAGTTTTTTTGTTTTTTAATAGACAATTTTAAATTTTAAATTTTCAGTAAAAAAATAATACTAGCTTGAATATCTATATTAGCAATTATTGAAATTAATTTTTCATTTTGGTAAAATAATTGAACTTTATTACCATTACCAAAAGGGTAAAGTATGTAAAGTATGTTTCTTTTCTTTTCTATAAAGGTTCGGTGTCTTCTAATGTTTAGTCACTGGTGTGCCACTGCTACAGGCAGATATGAATAACTATGAATATGTAAAAGTGTTTACTTAATGTAACTTTATGAACAGAGAGAAGTACATAAAAAGTTAGAGCATCATTCATCTGAATAATTTATTTATGTGGTGCTCTGGAAGAAACAAGTTGCAGTACCAGTTAATGGAGCTGCACAGCAAAGGCTAGAAATGTAGATACTTTCAATGCATGGAAATGGTTGTTACAGTAGAGAATTGCACAACATTGAAGTGAATCAGTTAGAGAAATTTGGTAGACTTTGGGACAGACACTAATAAGGTGAATTTATGCTTCTTTGTCCTGTGATATTTCAGCACTCCTCTCTGTGACAAGTCTCTTAGAGAAACTCTTGCCTCAGCAGACAGCCAGAGCACAGGATGTGTTCTGGGTGTGCCCTGACTACTGACCCTCACCTGGTATTCCACACAGAAACACAACTTTCTTCTCAGCCATGTTGCCCCTCAGTTAATGAAAACTGAAGTGTTTTTACATCACCTGCAAAGATGGTGTAATTTCTATTTTTCCTTTAGCTGCAATAGCACAGACAGATATTTTTCTGCCTCTGAGCCAGCCCCATCTCACCTTCCTGTAACATTATTGTTTACAGTCTGTAAACTGCGAAAGCAGTGCAGTTACATTGTTCTTGTCTCAAGACCTGGGCGGCTTGTCCCTAGTGCAACATACAGTCTTTGCGCTTGAGAAAACAAAGCTTGGCTACTCCAGGATGTGAATGGTCCACTCCCTCTTCTTCATCTACGGTAAGATCACTAGAACAACAAACTGTTTGGAGGTCAGCAAGACACTTTTCAGCCTGAAAGATCCTGGGATTTTTTTTCATTACAATTAGTGCACATTTTGCTATGCTAGCAAGGATGTTATGGTTCAAACCCTGTCTGTCATGCTTATGTGATTAATCATGTTATGAGATAAACCTTGAGATGGCCTAACACTTGAAAGTATGATTCATTACATCTTGTTAAAATCAATTTGTAGTATTCATTGATTTAAATGATAGAGTTCGGTACCTTTCATGAATAAAGCTGGATTTGACCCGAGATATTTGCTCCTAAAAATAAAGTCAAATATAAACAGATTAAACTAAGTATCATCCAAGCTGTAGAGCCCAAGAGAGATAAATATTTAAAGGTATGAATTACAACTGTGTCCAACCATTCCCCTAAACCATTACAATATGATAAAAATGAAGCATTTTTGCCCCTCAGTTAATTCTTCTAAACTGAAAATAAACCATCTGGAATTTAATTTGATAACATGGTGTAAAGAATAAATATCTGTATAAACAGGTAAACACAGGGCTTAACCACCATCATTCCAACATAATCAGACTGTTTCTGATCAGAAGCAAAAATGTCAGAACTTCCTTACTTGGCAAAGAAGCTCCCTTTTGCAAGCAGACAGATTCATACAAAGCTTTCACACAATTCTGGGTAACAAATTGTAAGAAACTGTACATTTGTTACAATTAAATATTATTTTTTTTTAGCCAGAGCATTCTGCTTTCTCAGACATTTCTTGCTTTACACAGGTCTCAAATTTAATTATTTATTACTCTACAATCATTAGCCTTCTATTCAGGCATATAAAAAATTACATGAAAGTACATATGAAGGAAGCTAAGAAAGTCTTCATATTATCTGTTGATAAATAGATAAGTATTTGCCCTGGAATGGAACTATGAACATAATATAGCATATAACATAACATAACACTCTTATAATATAACATGTCAGCCTTATTGTATGACTGTATGGTAGCCATCCTAGGAGGAAGATTCTAATCATTATACATGCACTGCCCTTTAATGACCTTTTGAGAATTTTTTTCAAATAGGTGTATTTAAAAAAGTATAGTATGGTTATATATGAAGAAAGGAAAGAAAGAAATGAAAGAAAGAAAGTGAAGAAGGAAGGAAAGGAAGGAAAGGAAGGAAGTGAAGGAAGGGAGGGAGGGAGGAAGGAAGGGACAGAAGGAAGGGGTGGAAGGAAGGCAGACAGGAAGGCAGGCAGGCAGGCAGGAAGAAAAGCACGGAAAAAGAAAAGAAAAACCTAAATAAGCAAACAAACAAACAAACAAAAAAACCAAAGAAGCCCCCCAAAACACAGCTGTTATACGTCAAGTTTGTCATAGTACATCATACTGGAGACCCTCATCCAGACAGGACAACCTATTATACACTTTTTACTGAAAGATTCTGGAGGAATAGTGACATCTGCCACCTTATGATTTCAGAAGTGCTTTGGAATTTTCATTTAATATTGATCCAGACTGAATATTTATGTCTACATACCCCCACACACCCATGAACTCTCCCACACATCCCCCTTACTCTCCCGCTCCCTTTTAACAAGATAACTCCAGTTGGCACTAGGCTTGATAGGGATTAACACATGAAACTTGTTTTGATATCTTAGACTTGCATTATTTCCTAGAATGGAGCTGATGTCGTCCTGGATTGATCTCGAATTCACAAAACTGTAAGCTAAAGAATCTACTATGATATATTTAGTCTCAAACATTTCTGCATCTTCTATTGAATTGTCTATTTTATATAAGTTAAATGGCAGAAACATGTTCTTATTTCATAATAGATTCCTGAAGGTGGTTATTAAGTTTTAAGAATTTTACAGTAACTGACAAATGTTTTAGAAACCAAGTGAAGCCCTGGGACATTTTGTCCATAGTTAGAGGTGTAGTTTTATGCAGATAGTGCAGTCTTTTCAGAGGTGATAACTCACAGCAGATCCTAGCTTTCACAATGATTTGACATACAGTGAAAAAAATGTGTGTGGCATTCTTTAATACCCTGAGCAAAAGACTGGAAAAATGTCTGTGTCTCTAGCTCAAGTCTGGAACACAGTGAAAATATTTCAGTAAGCAAGAGTTTCAGTTAGCTGGATGCAAGCATTTCATATCATATTATAATTTTATTAAGGGCATAAGTGAGAATAGACTCAGGCCTGGGTAATAGCCTTGAATATTTTTACAGATGTGGGTATAACCCTTTATTTTTTTAACATGTTACACTGCTCTTGCAATTTACATTCCCTGTGGTAACAGCTCAAACTAGAAGCACAGCAGCCTACATCTCTCACTAGCAGCAATAAAGGCATCACTCACTTTTGGGGCAAACTGCCTTATATCTTCCCAGCAAACAAGCTTATGTGGCTTCTGAGTAATTTACTGTTTGCACAAGAGTGGTGAAAAGCCTAATACATTTATTGAAAAATTAATAATAAGATCATGTTATCCCTTACATCATAAGCAAACATTTTAATCTAGTTACAAAAATAATTTAAAACATTTTTCTATTTGGGAAGAGTGGGTTTGCTCACTCTTTTGTTTGAGAAGAAAAAAAAAAGAGAAAAGGGCAGAAATACGCAATTCCTAATGAAAAATCAGCATAAAGTTATCCCCAATGAGTTCACTTATTTGCCAGTACTTGTGCTGATAATCCCAAGTATTCAAATGCTCAAATATTTTCAGTACATGTGTTTGCATGTACAGAAGAAGGGATGGGAGTTTAAAAATTTGTTTTACAAATCAAATCTCCACCTATTTTAGAAGAATAGATAGCCTTTCTCTTAAGACCAGTCATTGAGGTAGTTAGACAAACTTAACAGACCATTTGGACCATAAAAAAACATTGGAAACAACAGAAAAAAACCCAGCTTCTTAAGACAGTGCCAGAATACTTACTAAGTCAAAACAAAATGGCTTACTATGTAATTTGTTAGCTACAGCAGGAAATAAGATATTCTACAATTCACATTTACTGAGACATAACAATTGCCATTTTGCCCAATATTTCTTACCGAAAGAAGAAACCAGGGTTGACAAGTACATGGTTTAGAAAACACTCAGCTTTCAGAAGTGGCATACCTTGCACTGTAGTTTCTTTATCTTCTGTGTAATCCAGTTTTTCTGTCTAAGCCTCCTGGGAGTAATAAAATAACTGGCAGGTAGTTTCTATGTGCACTTGCTCAATGTGTTTGTGCAAAACATAGAAACAAGGTGTCAAACTTCATTACCTGTACAATGCAAGAGCTGGATTAAAAATAAAAAATTCATTTTTATATAACCACCATTTGACCAAAAAATTAATTTTAGTAAAGACAAAAGTCCAGGTCCTAAGCTGTGTGCATTAAATAGTGTTAAGCTCTTGCACTGCCAGGATAGTAATGACAACAAGGCTAGGTGGCTACAAACCATTATTGGAGCTGGAAACAACTCTGATATAAACAAAAAGTAATCATATCCTGTTAAAATGAAAAACAAAGTATTTTTAACCCCTCTATATTTCTTACCCCAACAGTCACAAAGAAAAGCAGTTATTGTGTCTCTTTTCAATGCATCTTGAAGCATTTCCCTTTAAAGTATGGTTCACAATTCTCCCTTTCCATCCATTGTTACTTCTGAAATGGTGGTGATGAGTTATGTCACAGCACTGCTCTGCAAAGAGACAGGTGGACACAAACTTGGGTCTGAGACTAGGATGTGCCAATGGCTCCTGCAACTCCATCGACTCTGCTTTAAACTGCACTGGTTTCAAAACTTCAAAGTGCTTAGAATTTGCTGGTGGCTTTGCAAGTAGAAAATGACAGCAGAGCAGAGAGGAGTCCAATGCAAACTGACAAGTTATTTTTATTGGTGAAGCACAAAACATACAACTATGAAGAAGATATGTAAGCAGAGACTCCACTGAGGTATTACTGTGGGTTCAATCCTTAATTAAGGATGATGTATATCTGAATAATGTGTCTCCACTTCCCAAAATATCTTTTTCCCTAACAACCCAGTATATCTTTGTTCCAGCTCTTTCTTGGAGCACATATAATTGAGTTTTATGTGATAAGTCTCTGAAGGCTGTATTCATCAAGCTTATATAAAGCTAGCAGAGTGCCAAGGAACAATCTAGCCAGCAATGTCTTTCTATCACAGAAAACTGGGATGAAATAGACCTCCAGACATCATATACTCAATTCTCTAAGGCATTTCCCTTCTGGCATTCCTGACACCAGTTTCTCTAACCTAAAAGCTACAGTGCCCTCTAAGACAATCTCCTCAAGGGCAAAAAAAAGTCTTTGAAAGCTTTGTAGATAGGTAAAAGAGAGTAGATACAATATCTCTAACTTTAGAGAGGCTTTTGTCTGTCTCTCATGACCTTTCCATAATTTTACTGCAGAAATACAGTTCATGTGGGAGCTACCATGAACCAAATATAGAATTGAATAAAAAATAATAGTCAGAGTAGTTCTTATTGCTTCACCATTAAACTGTAAAAATTTATCAAATGGGTTTTTACATTAATGATTCTGAACCCTTGAGTAGACTGTGCACTTAGTATGTTTGTGTGTGTGTGAAGTGGAAAAGATTGCACCCACTTTGGCAGAAAGAAGTTGTGTAAAATTGTCTTGACAAGTCAAGGAGATAATCTGTGCACAATGCTACATTTCTGTGGAAATAATGAACTGCACAAGATCAACTGGAAGAACATCTGTGAAGCAGCTTTGCAGGAAAGAAGCTGGGGATAGAATGACTCTTAGATCCAAAAGGCTTTAACAACTCATACATTTCCAATGTGGCATCATCTGAGTTTTTAGCAGGACTATCAGCAGTCAAACTGAATAAGGCCCAACACAAGTAAAAGCCTTACTAATGGATATACTCTGCTCTAAGCACCACAGTTTAGGAACTATTATATTAAGGGAGAGCTTCCAGAGGAGAGCAATAACTGGCAACCAAATTTCATTGTGTTGGGGGAATCAGGAATGATGGGGATATTTGTTTAGTCGAGACACTACATTTCAATGAGAGAATTAATAAGTATTTCCCTATGTCTCCTGGATGTAGAACAAGAGCACTAATCCTGAATTTCATATGTATGTCTGTGATAGTACGGATGGTTAACAAAGAGAATGTATTATGCAACAAAGAATACAGAATTGTCTAGAAAAAAACCCTTTTGCCAGGAAAATTTCTGAAAGGGTTCCTGAGGTTGGGAATGAGCTAATCTTAAGAGGTCCCTTCTAGCTGTATACTTTGTTACTGGGTCTAGGAGAGCTAAATGGTCATCTCCTGTGCTGAAGTAGTTTTTGAAAAGTTCATGACATGTTCTTGGCCCAATGTGTGTAGTGGCTCACAAGTTTAGGTCATTAATTTTCTGCTGTGGACCTACACGATGCATGTCATTCTTACTACAGTCAGTACTGCTGTCTCTTACTTGCCTCTCCAGCACAGCACAGATTTTTTAGAAAAACCTGTTTCCTGGCCTACCTTGTGTTTCTCTCCCTGACACATTACTATAGGGAAGACTCCTTTTCCAAACTCAAAGCTGTTTCACTTTTAATTAAGATTTATTAAAAAGAAAATAAAATCAGTACTGTACCTGCCTTGGTCTTTTTTATCAGCTGCTCTGTGGGGGTGCCATAATTGAAAGTTCCATTTAATGACACATATGACACAATTTTAAATTCCATTTACAGGCATACAAGGACAGATAATTCTCCATAATGTTTCAGGACTATAGTACTTTACCAATGGCTTATGATGCAAAGTGAACAACATTGTGTTTGCATGCCTGTTGGAGCACAACGTGCAGTGCAGCACAATGCAGCATGTGTCAGCTTTTGTCTGCTGATGGCAATGACCCCTTGAGCCAAATTCATCAATGTCTCAGAACAATAGATGTCTTTCTCTTTGATGCTTCTAATTCAGAGTAACAAATAGTTTTATTTATTTCAACTATAGTTATTTCTGGTAATTGACTTGGACTGATACCCACAGTAAACAAAGCTGAGTGCTCACCCTTTCTTCTCTATTCCTGCAGAAAAGCTTTAAGTTGAAAATACTTTAAATATGGTATAGGTAATCTCTCTCATAAAAACCCACTAAAATTCTCCTCTGTCTCTACTATCATCACAAAATTAGCCTTGTTAACATTTTTTTCCCCCTCCTCCACTGGAAATTGCATAACCTTGTTGGAAACAATAACATTTACAGCAATGATCCATAGTTTGGCAGAGGAAATGATACTACTCACTACTGGCAAACTTCTTTCAAATTTCAGGCTTCTCATTCTCTCTGACTTTCATAGCAATAATCATTAGCAGAAGCTTCTCGAGATACCGCTCAATCTAAAATCTTACGTCTTTGGAAAAGCATTAAAAATTAAAGGAAACTAAGTTGAGATATCTGAAATCAGCCTTTGGCATGGAGAGGCCATGAGAGTCTGAAATAATTTATACCCGAGGATAGAGTACATAAAAAATCTTAGTGGACCATGATCTTATATCCACCTCAAATTTTCTTAATTACCAAAAATGAATGAATAGACCACTAAATCAAGAAAACTGCCCCTTTATATCTCCAGCTCACTAGACATTGCAACTACCCAAAGAACAACCTGTCTGCAGCAATCTTGCTACATATCTTATTCATCCAGAATTATGGTAAATCTTGCATGTGAAAATCATACACATCTATGAATGAATAAAAATGTAGAAGTAGTTTAATTACCATGTGACATATCAAAATCCATTTCAGTTTGTCCTTGTGAGGCTCTAGTTTGTTTTCACTGCAGGTTTTCATGCCCCAGAGGCACATCCATCTCAAGGAGTCCTCTAAGACTGTTACCAGATGAAGAACTGTTTGCACACCTGGTGGGTTAACACAATGCTTATTCTTCAAAAACCACTGGCCCATGGAACAACACAATGCTCATTCTGCAGGATCAGCTTAAACATTAACCAAGAAGAAGAATGGGAGAGTAACCAACCCACTTTTGCCAACTTTTCTCCTGACTTTGAAAAAAGTAGTTCATCAGGCTGTCAGGGGGTTTTGCTTTGAGATCACCACCAGCAGGGACCACTGAAGAGATGCCCAGGACAGAAGAACATGTGCACAAAAAAGAGTAAACATACTTTAATGATTTTGAAGAAATAATTATTGTATGCATATTCATTCCAGGAAAACCAATGCAAATATATGTGAAATATAGTATATAAATCGGAGCCTTTTCTGTAGTCAGCACGTACAGAATTTCAGAGCATATATTCCCTTGTGCATTGAACAAAGAATGTCTGCTCCTTAATGCTATATTGATGCTAAAGATTTTTACCTCTCCAGTTTTTAGTATCTAGACAATTGCATTCTTCTGGAGTGAAGCAAAGCCCACAAGGGAAGGAAGTGAGAAGTCGAGAGAAAAATATGTCTCTTTGGGCCCCTCATGGGTTGCATTTCTAGAAGATGTCAGTTCATTCTTGCCACCCTATAGAATTTTCCCTGTAGAATGTCTCCTGACCATGACCACATAAGGGGAAAAGAAACAGACTTGTGCTATGCCATCTCTCCCTGAGGCAGGTTGTTCTCCACAAGCACGGAAGAAAACATTAATGTTTCTTGCAATCCAGACATACTTGACCTGTAAAGCCAGTTTGCTAGGGTATTGCCTAGGTGAGAATTGTTTTGAAAGTTTCTAGTGCAGATCTACACTCTTGGCCACCATTTATTTAGTAATTCAAAACCAAATCCTGAACATACACCATTGTTCCAGACCCATTGTTACCCTCTTGCAAGCTGCATAATCTATGAATACATTGGCATGCAAAAGTGGGTGCTAATTAATAGATGCTTATCACAATGTGATACACATTATCAAATTTTTTCATTGTTTTTGATCCAACAGTCACTGGCAGTATTACAATGCAGAGTAACTATTCTATCATATGATTATCCTCCCATGCATGTTAAAAATTTGCATAGTTGCAAAGCATTAATTTTGTTCACAGTTGGGGTTTCTGTACACTGATGTCTTATTTGAGAAGTTTAAAGCAAGAATTTAAATCTTTCTGCCAAAATTGTTCTTCATTAATTTTCTACACACTTGAATGTCATTTTAGCTGCCTTGGAAACAATTTCTCTTTGTAATGAGCAGAAGATACTGCTGCTTTTGGATCAAAATTCTTCTCATCCTTCCTTTTTTTTAATTTTTATTTTTTACTAAACCAGCCTTCCAGTACCTGAAGGGAGTTTACAAGAAAGATGGACAGAGGCTTTTTACAAGATCATGTAGTGACGGAAAAACAGGAATGGTTTCAAACTGAGAGTACTTTGGGTTAGATACTAGGAAGAAATTCTTTCCTATGAGGGTGGTGAGGCATGGGAACAGATAGCCCAGAGAAGATGCAGATGGCCCATCTCTGGAAGTGCTCAAAACTATGTTGGTTGGAGCTTTGAGAAAGTGTCTAGTGAAAGGTCACCCTGTCCACAACAGCAGGGTTGGAACTAGATGTTCTTTGAGGTCTCTTCCAACCCAAACCATTCTATGATTCTATCATTCCAGCAAATAGAATATTTTGATTAATTATTAGCCTGCAATGAAAATAGAAATCAAGATGCCAATATATCTTCATATCTTCTCATAGGAATTCCATGTAAAAACAAATAGCATTTGCAACTTTTCTGTATGAGAGCTTGATCTTTTCCTACTGTTGAGGAAAAAAAGCCTCCATCCACAGGCCCACTCAATATCAGAAATCATGACCATTCTGATGTTTTCAATAAAAATCAGGATTTTTGGATTATAAAAATCTTTTTGTCTTTGAATGGGAGTTCACTATAAGGAGAATATCTGAGCAGATCCGTGTCAGAGTTTGCACCAGCTTAGACTTCTTTCCAATTGTCTATAAAGCAGTATCTCTTCAGTATTTGCAACAGCTATATGACATTTCCCCATCATCTTGTAATTTAATATAAAACAGGAACCTCAAACAATGTCATGGTCACATATAATCTGTGTATGATTTATTGCAGGTACTCAAAAGAGACAGTGCAAATTGAAGACAATAACAGCAATAAAAGAACATGCATGCACAAAACTAAATGAGAGGAGGAACAAAGTCAAGGGAGAGGTATTTATTCCTAGAAGCTATAGAAAAAGGATTTATGTAGGCACTCTATTTTGTTTTTACCATTTGACAGTTTTTAAAAGAGGAAAATTTTCTTATTGCATCAAACCCAAATAACAATATCTGAATCTTATGAACAAGAATTTACTTATATATTTCATGTATTTTTGTTTCAAATCTGGCCTGCATCTGCAGCTGCATCTAATTCAAACAAGTTTTAAAAAATGGAGAAAAAACATCAGGTGAATGTTTAGCTCTTGTGAAGAAATTCTTTACTGTGAAGGTGGTGAGGCGCTGGAACAGGTTGCTCACAGAAGCTGTGGATGCCCCATCCCTGAATGTGTTCAAGACCAAACTGGGTGGACTTTTGAGCAATCTGATCTAGTGAAAGATGTCCCTGCCCTTGGAAGGAATTAGATGATCTTTAAGGTCCTTTCCAGCCCAAGCAATTCTATGGTTACATAATGAGACTGTAATCAGCAGAAATAGGAAGATATCACCCTATCTTACTGACATTTTCAAATTAATGCCTATTCCAAATCAAATCATAAAACGCAGATGTTTCCCTCAAAGAAGAAATTCCCTCTAAAATTTCAGAGATGAAATACAGGAAATATGCAAAATTTTAAAGATTGCTAGCACAGTCCAAGTCCAAGCAAAATAATTTTAATTTTTTATTTGTATGTTTGTTCTTGCATTCAGAGAAAAAATGAAGCTTGTAGACCTTAAAACCATTTGCCAATTTATGAAAAAGGATATCTGAATAACAAGTTGAAAATATCATGCAGCTTTTTCTCATGTTTCTATCAAAGCAAGATGATAAACAGAGACAGAAGTTTACTGAGTCAATTAGTACAATGGCTAAAATCCTATTACCCACAGTGAGAGTTCAGTTCCTAATCCAGAACCACTGGGAGTCATGCTCAGCCTCCTTTTCAGAGTGACCTCTACAACTTGGTAGTCCTGAGGGTAACAATGAACACGGGAAAGATCCTCTTCATCCCTTTGTTTTAAGTTCTGGCAAAGAGCTGTAGTAAACAATCCAAGGAAAATAGCTTTTTAGTCCACTACATTTCTGAAGGGAACATCTAAGTGAAACTTGATAATTTTTTAGCCTTTTTAATTCTACCATCTTAATCATATGGACTTAACTTAGAGGAATTTTCACACCATACTAGTGAAATGTTGCAGACTAATCCTTTTGCTTTTCCTTTTTCCCCACAGACTGCTGTGAAGCCATGCACATATACCCAGGGTTGTGTGTTCCTTTTACCTTTGGCAACCTCTCCAAAGATTAACTTAGCACAAATGCTGAAAGACGTTGCAAAAACAACAAAGGAGATTTACTGGTCCAAACTTTGCAGCATACAAACTCCTTTCTTTAGTGAACCTGAAACAGTGGGTTTGAGATAGCCAGAGGTCTGGACTTGAACATCAATTGAACAAGTAGCAGCAGCCCATGCCAACCTGAAGCTAACAAACCATACAGTGGTTGCTGCACTCCTGTTTCTGAAGAGAATGAGGATGTTTCAAATATTCTAGGGGCACATGGCTATGAGCTGCACAGCTTGTATCTCAGTACTTATTTTATTCTAAGCTAGTACCAGGAGCCCCATGCTTCCTTTCATTACAAAAAGGAAGAACCAGGGAGCCAAACCCACCTCTCAGATGCTGCTCTCCATCAGTGTAGCAGAGAATGGAAACAAGATTTTATGCCCTTTATTTGCGGTGTTTATGGAATATTACAGAACAGTGTACAAACATCCAATTCCTTTAGTGCCCCAAGGAGCACCCTGTAGAGTGCCAAAGGTTTATGCAGACTACACTGTACATCAGGAAACCAAATCTTACAACTTAATTTCATCAATGCTAAGATATATTTATTTATAGTTACTGCTAAGTAACTAGAATTAACTGACTTAATTAACTGGCCATGAGTAAAAATCCTAACAAGAGAGGACAAAAAATGGGGAAAACTCGTATTACTATGTACACATACCACACTATTAGTGTACATGGACCCTGCAAATAAGATGTTTCTAAATGTCCTTCTAGAGCTGTGACCACCTGCTGAAGCACTTTTGGACATGTCTTACACCTAAATGTCCAGCTGGAAGTGGAGGAACTTGCTGTCATATTGTCACATCACAACTCTAAACCATGGCTAATTGAACTCAAGTGGTGGCCACTGAATGCCAAGTTTATTTAATGATTGCATCCTTGGAAAAAGAGAAATGCTAGTGCTTCATTGCATGAAGGTCATGAAAAAACGCTGGTGATTATTAATGGCGAGAGAAATAAGTTATGCTTTAAAAAGCTAGAGGTAAGAAGTGGACCAGCCACAAAAGTGAAAAAGTAAAGAGAAATACTAGAGTTTCGTTTGTATTTTATTAACAGTAAGATAATTGAAAATAAATGCACATACAAAAAAAAAATCTCAAGAATGTCTGTATGAAGTTATTGCAGCAAGACTAGCAACAAAATCAAATAGAGCTAATTAAAGCAAAAAATTCCAAATTACGCTGTCCTCACCCCTTCTTTTGAAAACCCCAAGAAGGAGAAAACTATCAAAAGTTAGAGGGAAACTGCATGGTTCTTGAGCAATTTTAAATATATTTCTATTCTCATATAAGTGATACATACTTTATTTTTGGTATTTCAACTTTATTCTTGTTATGGTTTTCATCCACAGAGGATCCTAAAACATAAACTTCCTTGACTATGGTGTGAAGGGATTTTTAAAAAAACCCTCCTAGTAACCACTAGACAACTAAAAATATTAGCAATATGCTTATTCAGTAGCTAACAAAAGTCAACTGAGCTTTCTTTGATTTTTTTTCCCTGTAAGCAGATGAGAATCCAAGACAATGTGACACCTGGCAACAAGTAATAGATGAGTCTAGTCTATGCAAAAAGGCCCAGTAGGTTTCCTGTTTTTCCATTTTGTCCAGGTTGCTTTTGTTACCTAGGGTTTTTTTTTTTTCCAGGATGGTAATGCTGTGGTGCAGCCCAAAGCCTGCCACAGCTTGCTAATCAGCAACCAAAGATGAACACAAAGATACCTGAAGGCACCCTGTAGAAATAAGCCTTTTCCCAAGACAATTGCAATACAAATGTCTGGATTTTGTTTATCTTTTAGAAGTCACCAAGTTTGAGCAGTCAAACAGATGAGAGGAAAAGAGGTGAAATTTACAAGTAAATCCCTTGTAACCACACAGTGGGAGCTGAAAGACTTCCTAAGAGAGCCCAAGGAGTTATGACTTGACAGAGAGGGAAAAAGAAAAAACCCAGTTAAGATAAATCCTCATACATTGTGCACATTGAGAGTCAAGAAGCCCTCCTATCGCTCATCATAGTAATTTTATCCTTTTCCCTTTCCTTCTCTTCCCATTCCATTCCTATTTTCTATATAGACACATTAAATCAGGTTTCAATATTTTCTAAAGAAAGTTGGATGCACTTGTAAATCCAGAAGCCTTAAACAGTAGCAGAGCTATTAAATTGGCAAACTGTGACAGCCCCTGCAAGGCAGCAGAAATTGTAGTGCTTAGACTGGTGCCTTACAAGCCAACACATGGAAAATTTACAATGGCAATTATTTCCTATAGAAAGAACAAAGTTTCTCTCTTCTAACTGATTAAGAAGTCTCAGTTTCCTTTCCAAAATAAGTTAGATTAAAATCCCCTCAGATTGTATCAGACAACAGTGAAAACTTCTGTAAATCCAGGAATAATTTTATATACATACACATTAATCTGAAGAAGTTCTTGCATTTGTCTGTAATGTTGGAAACTGTTCAGAACTCAACGGTAGTTGGCAGAGACTGCATTTGAATCTGGATTGTTTTTAGTTATGAGTTTCTTTCTCTCATGTTACCTATCCTGTTGAGCTATGCCAGACAGCTGTGGAGGAAACAGGGGAGTGTGATGAAAAGCCTTTGATTTCTTCCCTGCCCAAGTGCACTTCTATGTACAAATAATTCTTTTTCTCCAAAGAGCTCAGAGGGTAAATTGTCCCACATATTTTCAGGATGAAAAAGGAAGTCAGGACTCAAGCATCTTCTTTGTCCTTGATTTTTTCAGTTCACTAAGAAAGAGATTGCAAAGAAGTCATTCCCCTTGACAAACATTTTCTCCTCTCTCATAAAATTAGCAAAAACAGATACATGTTAAATATTTATGTATATCAGATATATATATAAATACACACACACACATACATACATATACATATATACATAATCAGAGTTTCAGACTCCCTGCAAGACAACCAAGAAAAACTACAATGTCTACACTTCACATATATCCTAGATTTAAAGAATTATATAGGAAAAAAATCACTGGAAATTTTATTCATCTTTTATGGCCTCAAATTTGTTATTATATCCTGCAACACCCTCCACATAAATGACCTTTCTCTACTCCCCCTTAAAGTCTCAAATAATCATCTGAGGTATGCTGCAATAAAACATGATAGGAAAGCGTGGGAATGTGGCCCTTGTGAGGTATGCAAGTGTAAGGAAACATGTATTTGTTTTAACTGCACGCTCTATGATGAATGATGAACAGTTTTAACAGAAAAGTAAGACTCTTGTGCCTCATTAGACTGCATTAGAAACAACAAAATACAGGTTTCTTCACCGCATAATACCAGGTCATCCACAGAACTACACCTGCTACTACCTACTTGGAAACTGATAAGCAGATGATCCCATGAGACCTAACTCAACAAAAAAAACCTACCAGACAAGAAAAAAAAACCACAAGATATTACTGAATGCCCAAATATTTGTTCATATTCTGCTAAAGCAGGTGGCATAGGAATGTGAATTGGTCCCTTGATGGTTATTGTACATAGTACATAGTATAAGCTGGCCTGAAGATATAGGGCTTGATCAAGCTTACATAACACACCTTGGCGTTCCAGGCTGAAAGTCCTAACTCTCTAGGATTCCTGCATAGTTCGGCTTCCCTGTGTTACAGTGCTGTCCACAGGTATGTAGTAGCTTTCAAGTATTTTGACCATTACAATCTTACATTCAGAAAAGGCTAGAAAATAAGCAAATGAGGTGGGTTTTTTCCCACATAACTGATGAAATACACCTAAAAGAGGGTATGACACAAATGATGGAGATAAAGGACAGAATCACTTAATCTCAGAGGTACCTGTAGTGCCAACAGAGAAACAGCAGGAAATCATGCTTTTACTTTGGGTTCTAGTTTCTATTGTTTGTAATTTAGTGTAATAGATGAAAAAAAGAAGTTCACTAGTAATCAAAACCAGTACTATTTCAAAATACAAGATCAATACTATTGTTTTGCCCTAAGTGACAATAACAGCTTGGCAGGACTACAGTTTTCTGGTGTTTGTGGTATAAAACTTCATGACAAGGTAGGGTCTAGGAGGAGGAATTGTATTTGCCACTAGGCTCACAGTTCAGAGAGAACGGGCAACATAAAATGGAGATGGTATGCAATAGATTTTGGTATCCTCTTGAATATGTGGCAGGTCTTAATATGGAGAGTGACAATCTTTCTGAAGTATGTGATGTGTAACTAGAGAGTTGTATTTGCATCCAAGTCCTGGGCCATTAGTATATTTGGGATGTGCTTCATAGTACCTCTTATATGATCCAATCTTGTGCCATAGGAAAAGACGACAATATTTCTTTAGCAAAGGACAGTACTAATTCTTTATGCAGTCCAAAGTCTGCTTCTAGTGAAGTTGCCATAAGAAGGAGAGGCACATTACTCCTGTGGGGACAAATTTCCAAAGATATGGCTCTCAGCAAACATACGACCATCTTTTTGAAGGTAACAATTTTTCCATGTGTTTTGAGAAAACATAGCAAAATCACAAGTCACAGCAGTTTTGAGTTATGCTCCTTCAGAAAAGAAAGAAATTGCCATTGGCTCATAGAAAGTTTTCCAATACAGATGCTTTTCCTGGAGCTTTAACAGCAGAGCTGTGCCTCTGAATTGTAAACATAGCTGCTGCTTTGGCCATCAGAAATTTGGTTGAGAAATGGAAATATTTTGAATAAAATAGTCTTGAATTGTATTCCCCTGTGAATTATTGGAGAATATGCAGATACAACTGGAATCCATTCTTTCACATATGCTCAGAAACCACAGCAACCTAATTTTTTCCCTCAAATGCTTTTAAACTCACTCCAGCCATTGTTTAGTGATTTGTAGTCTCTACAAAAAAAAGCAGATGGTATGCTTTGACCATTGCTTATTTTACCAGCCAATTTTATGTCACTTTTGATTTGTATCCTTTCTCCCATTTGTTGCATCTGCACATTTCCTGAGGTTATTCTGTAGTTATTTTCCAGGGCAAGGAAAATTTGTGCGTCATGTGTGGATGCTGTCGAATGCTGGGTGGCTGTACCCCTAGTGCAGGCAGAAGTTTGACACTAAATCCCGTGGTGCTATGTGCTGTTTTCAGTCCCTTGAGATGTAGATTCAAGTTTTTAACCACTGTAATTATTTTCCCAGTTAAGAGACCCAGTAGACAGACTGCATTTCACTTGGTGGATTTCAGGAGAAGGTGCCTAAGGAGCAGCAGGAATAGACTGAAAGATGGTCCAGAAAGCCTTCCCTATGGAAAGAAAAAGTGAAAGACATGGGCAAAGCAAGGAAAAGTGTCAGCTGTCCTCTCAATGGTACAAGAATCAAGAAATGGTACTGAGGGCCACAAACATATGGTTGAGCATTTGATTCTCTGTAAGTCCATAGATAATAGAAGTCCTCTAGCCTCATTGTTCTCTAGCCTCTCTATTGTTCTAGTGAAAATGCTGTGACTTGCTCTGAAAATAGATTCAAATGAACAGAGAAACTTATCCCAGCTCCCTATCCTGGTGCAAGTCAAGCCTTTGACAACAGAGACTGTTGTGATTTGAATTGGCCCAATCACAGGAAAATAAGGAGAGAGTACTAACACCACAGTTCAGCTTCCAAACTGTAGAAAGAAGTACATAATTTCTGGTTAAACAGATTTTCCTGAGCAAATTTTTCCTGAGAAACCAAATAATGACTTTTTAAAGTATCCCTGCTTTATCATTCAGCTCTCTTTTCCTGTTACTTTCCAATATCATTTAAGAATTGGTACACAGACACAGAACAGTTGCTTCCTTTTGATTAGTCTTAATGCAACTCATTTACTTATAAACAAAGAAACAAATGAGCCTCCCCATCAAATCAGCTTTCATCAGCATTTGGACTATACTCTCCCACTGGACACCTTAATCTGTAGGTCCTCATTTTCTGCTGTATGGTCTGTGTACCAACTGCATTAGTCCATCATGATAATTGCTGTTGTAATAGGGATCAGCTGTTCTATTTGTACATTCTAAACAAAGAAAAGGTACACTTCTGAGCTGTTATTTAAAATGTAAACTTTTTTGGAAATTTCTGAATGAAATGAGCTGAATCTGCAGATAGACTTGTTCTGTGTCTGCAGAGGTACTTGCTGTGGCATTACCACTCCATTGATGGACTATAAAACACTTCAGTTCCCTGACACTGCAGCCTGGAGATTGTCACATCCACATATTCAACCTGGCAGTGTGTTGTACATTGCCCCTTTATAAGGAATGAGTTCAAGGAAAAATGTCTATCATGTTTTGCAGCGGCAGCACAACAGTCTGGTGAGTGAGAAATTACAGAAGCAGCCAAAGTGACAACAGCTGTCCCGTGAGGAACAAAGTAAAAAGTCACAGTGTAAGCCAGAGAATGTCACCACAAGTCTCCCACCCAGTCAGAGCCAAGATTAGATGGTGTCACCAGACACAAGTGCACAAGCACTTACAGTACTTCAGAGGATGAAAAATGGCGGGACAGGCCAGATGGCAAATCCAACCAAGAGAAACCACAGCAAAAGATAACCGAGCTGTCAATAGCCAACACAAAAACTCTGCTTGTTAGCTGTCTCTCTTTCCACACTTTTTGGGGCATTTTATTTTGATTCTTTGTTGTTCAGAGGTTGCCTGAACAAAGCCTCCTCTTCAGTTTCTCACAGACATGTCTCACCACACCAAGAAGAGTGACAAGGGACCTGCTTATTGCTAAGTAACTCTGATAAGTGAAAACTAGCAAAGAGCATAATAGAGCAAGTTACTAATGAAGCTTCAGGCAAAGAAGGCTGAAATAATCATGATCTAAACAGAAGGAATATCAACTAGAATACAAGCAGGAATACCAACAATTAGTTGAAATTTGAACACAACTTTTGGAAGGATCTCAGACAACTGTCCAAGCCCAATGAGTCTTTGCTTGTGCACTCACATACACAAAACTGCTGTCACAACAATTACTCCAAGATACTCTGAAGGAAATGGAGCATCTGCTGTAGGCTGGGGATTGAGGGGAACAGTTTCATAGCAGAACAGTCCTACCAGAGAGTACACTGTAACTTAAGAAGCAAAGCACCAAAGGAAGGAAATGTAGAGTCAAATGACTTTAAATGAAAGACTATTCACACTGAGCTCCTTGAGGAGAGAAGGTTAATAGCTTTATGATTGTTTTTGAAAAGACCGATGTAAGAAGCATTCCAAAGGTGTGTAAGCAAAGGAGGGATATGTGCTGCTGAATGCTGTCTGTAGAGCAGTTCAGTGGCTGAAGAATGATAAAAGCTTCAGAGCCTGAAGACTAAGATGAAACTGAGCAGAAAACTTTTGAACATCTAATTTTGGGCTTAGAAACTTCTAAAGAAAGCTAAGCACATAAATCCTTTTCTAAACATAGTCCTCCTTGTGAAGAAAAGGCATCACTATAGGATATAATCAGATTTTGTGAAGGTTTTAGAGTTTACTTCTGGTACAAAATTTAAGCTGGAGAAAACTCCATGTAGAAGAGCAGAATGCACTAGTGTAAAAATAAATGAGACCAAAATCTGCCCCACGGCCATAAATACTTGTGAATATTGACTATTCTTTGACTTTTTATGTAACATATTGGAACAAAACATTCCAGGACTCTGAAGAGTATGAAAATAGAGTTACTTTTTAAAAAGATGAAGAGATATTTTTTATTCATTTGTAGAGTAAATTTTTATCCATCTGACTGCTAGCATATGGAAGTGCCTTATTCAAAGAACTGGGTCATCTTATATTTTATTTCAAAATAAATGTCCTTTAATTTTTTTCTGTGAAGGATATAAGGGTGGGATAAGAGGAAGATGAAAAATTAGCGCCAACTCTTTGAAATGGAAATTGCCTAATAAAAGATTATCAGTGATAACTGTTGATTTGTAGTGTGTGATGGTGCATCATAGAAATGGTGATTTGAAATGCTGATGCACACAAGCCTCTAAAATAGGTTTTTTATTTCTGTGGCATGTCCAACAGATTTTGGGTTGCCTTCACTTTTCAAGTATGTCAGTGCATGCAAAGATTGGCAATTTATGCAGCATGAAAAATTAATGACTTTGAAAGAATATGTAGGTGAATTTAAAAGAATATAGAGACATGGCTTCTGCAGTAAACAGTAAAAAAAAAATCTAACATTGTTCTCTGGACTTTGATTTGTAAACATTCTAAGCAGTAAAACAAGCCTTCTAAAGTTCCTCTAAATATTTGGAGATTTCATATTATGCAGAGAGATTTCATATTACTGCAGAGTTTCAGATATAAAATAAAGTGGATTAAGTGGAAAAAGAAGGAAAAAATGGCTTGTAAGAGACTGTTTTCTTTCCAGATCAATGCCAGACTTTGCAATACCACTACTATTCATATAAAATGTTACCAGTATGACCTGGTTTTGTTTTTAAAGTGTCTTACAATGATAGCAAGAGATGAAATCCTAATAACAAAAAGTAAGCACTGATTTCCAGTTTACTTTAAATTCTAGATGTTTTTCATTTTATTTATATACATTTTTTAGTCACACAGTGTTAGTTCTGTCTTTGGGATTATGCACATTTTTGGTGTTTGCTTACACAATTTTTATATGTTCTTCCAAATTCCCCAGTGAAGTTCTCTAATTGTTCTACAACAAAATCAGATCTGAGTGAGACTGAGCAGTAACATCACAACTTGGTGCAGGCTGGAGGACTGGTGGGAGCAATGGAGGTCCCTGGGGGATCACCCAGGACCATCCCACAGCTCCAGCCAAGGTGCTCAGGAGTCCTGCTGTATCACAAGCCTTCTGTGCTGCCAGCACTGTTGCTTGTCACAAACACCCTCTGGGCCTGACGATAACTCCAATGGAGAGCCCAACTCATTCACAGTGATGTCTTTGGAAGGAGGGAGAGAAGAGCTTACATATGATAAACAGACCTCAGCTAGTTCATATTGTCAGGTCTTGTGGGAATAATAGCAGGCAGAGAAATAGCTTTGGGCACACCATAACAGTGACAAAGTTTGAGAGGAGGTCCCAGCAGAATCAGCTGCTCAGCAGGCTCCCAGATCATGGTCCTGGACCAGACACTATGAAGTGAAGCTCTCTCAGAGCTGGATCCCTGCCTTACAGGTAGATCCTATAGTATGGGAGGGAACTAGTAAATGTGATATGGGAGTTGAGAAGGAAAAGAAAGTGGACAGAGAGGGAACTACCTTTCAAGTGATAGTAGAGCTGATTTGGTCCACAACAGACATGGCATTCTTAGTGACAGAAAATTGCACAGAAATGACCTCTTCAGCAATTTATCTTGATCTTCTAAAACTACCACTCTAAAATCATACTGTTGCAAAACTCTACAACTTGGAAATTTCTCAATGAAATCTGCTGTGGTCCAGAGGCAGAACAAGTATAAGGAACATGTGAACATTTACAGCAGTGCCCTCCTAAAAATCTTTATTTTCTTACCCAAACTACTGATTGTGTGTTTCTAGTGCTGAACTCTCTAGTTTGAATCCATAGGAAATGGATTAAACTGATTGATTTTCATCCTAAAGAGAGCAAATTCTGGTACACATCATGTATTCACCTCAAGGTTCCTATGGTCAAAGGGAATATGTAACCAAGTGCTTAACAAGTAAGAGAGTCCTCTTGTGTCTCCTGCTAAGGGGAGGGTGCTACTGCCAGTCAGTGGTTACAGAAAGCAAGATGGAAGTAGCGCAGAAACTACCCAATCCCCCACATATCACCCACAGTAAGCAAAAAATGAAGAAAAAAACAACAGCAATAAAAATTAACACACAAAGGAAAAAAAAAAAACCCTACCAAAACTCAGACTTTTTTAATAGATAGTACATATACCTCACACTTTAAATAAGTAACTTGAACACTTCAAATAACTTCAAATGACTGGGCAAAGTGCTAAAACTTGAGCAAACATTTGTAAGACAACTTGTGACTAAATGTTGATTCCATATTTTAAAAAAGAGTGATGATTGGCTTCATTCACACTGAACTTCTGAGTCAATGAAAGTTTCAAGATAAAGAGTTTAATGTACATTAATTAAAGGAGATATGTTTCCTATTTGCATGTCACTATGTCATTTCTTCAACCACCTAAAACTCTCTTTTCATACTCTTAAGACTGTCTTCCTATATATTTAATCATTGATGCAAAATATCACAGAAGTTTTCTTAATCAGAAAAAAAAGGTCTAGAATTTCTATTATTCCTATTTAATGAATTATAGAGGTTATTCTTTGACACAAAGAATGAATAAACCCATTTTGGCTAATCAAACTTCACTTGAATTTTTTACTTGCTTCTTCTACTTCGATATGACAGATATTCACAGAATTTCTGTTACAGAAATTTGGTTTTATTTTCTATTAGTTCACCTGGCTTTGTTCCACTTATTCAGGCTCAATATTATTGTAAGGTTTTGGTCATCTCTTTTCCATAAGGAAAATCTTGCCTCACTCTAGACACCTGGAGGGCATCCATTTAGGAGAGACAAGAAAGAGGTGGACCTGTTGGGTCAGGTCCAGAGGAGGTCCATGAAAATGCTCAAAGGGCTGAAACCCCCTTGAGAAGCTGAGACTGTTGGAGTTGTTCATCCTAGACAAGACAAGGCTCTGGGAAGACCTTGTGTTGCTGCCTTTCAGTTTACAAAGTGGGCTTAAATGAAAGGTGAAAACAAACCTCCAAGGCCAGTAGAGGCAGGACAACAAGCAGTGACATTCACCTGAAAGAGGGTAGATTGAGATTGGATACATGGATACATTTTTTATGATGAGGATGCTTAAGCACTGAAGAAGGTTGCACAAAGAGCAATGTGTGGAAGTCCCATCCCTGGAAGCGTTCAAGACCAGGTTGGACATGTCTTGGAGCAACCTAATCCCATGGTAGGTGTCCCTGCCCATGGCAGAATGTTTGAATGAGATGACTTCTAGAGGTCCCTTCCAAGCCAAACTGTCCTGTGATTCTGTAACTTCCTGAAAGATTTAAATCTTACAACAGGATATGATTTTTCTACACAGACCACTTGCATGAGGGATCAAAGAGGTAAGAGCCAGGTCTGTGCATCTCATTCCACATTCTTTTGCTCTGCAACCCATACCTCCTCTCCCCTCGTGCTTCCAGACCTTTTATTCCAAGGCTGTCTCAGATGTTACTTCTCTGCAAGCCTGTCCTTTTACTGATCTTTCATTCCAGGCCTTAATTCTCTGCCTTTTCCTGATAACCTTGACCACATGCCATTCTTCTCCCCTGATCCATTAAATCTCTGCCCCACAAAGTGCTCAATTCAGATATCCAGCCTAGGGCATGATAAATACTGTGCAGTTCAGCCTCTATGACTATATACACTGCTTATACACTCAAAGTGAGAAGCCTTGTTTGGTATGGCAGCCACAGTCAGTCCCATGAAGACTTATACCCATCTTTCATGGAAACTACAAACAGTTCAGAGGAGTTTCTTCACTGTTAGTAAACCTAATCTGAATCTCTGAATTGGTTTTAAAGTTATTTCATCAACCATTCTGCTCACTACAGATTTGTAGCTAACAAAAATGCCTTGAACCAGCTGCCTGAGGAGACTGGATATTGCAGCTTGCCATCCTCACCAAAGGGCTTTCAGGTGCCTTGAAATCTGCATGAAACCAAGACAAACTGTTTTCTCCTTTTTTGTTAATGCTTGAAATAGAGTAAGTTTTCATTAAAACTTCTCATTTTCCAGGTGGTTATTTTTCCCTGTTCTAAGTGATTTTTTTTTTCATTTATTTAAAACAAGGTGCCCAATAACCAACCTAAAGTAGGTATTAGACAGTTAATCTGTAGCAATACTAGTTGTGGTATGAAGAAAAGTTCATGACTTACGAGCCCTTCATGTTTCTGCTTCAGTAGCAAATTATGGCATCTTAGTTGATAGTTAAAATGCAGCAATAGTAATTGTGATACCAAAAAGAGTTCAGAACTTATAAGCCCTCAAAAAGAGTTTAGAACTTATAAGCCCTTTATTTTGCTGCTTCCATGGCAGATAATGGCCTCTTAGTCCACTTCTAAATAACACATTAGAAAAGAAATTGCATCTTTATCCAGCATTTCTACAATGAAATGATGAATTCTCAAAAAGAAAGGCAACCTTAATAGGCATGTAAGTGATCATTATAGTGAACCCAGCTTGTCAAGAATTTCCACCTAAGGGCATTTGCTACATCAGTTTTTCTCTATTAGCAAATGTTGATTTTTTAAATGAGATCATTGCAGCACTCTCTCGCGGTGCTATTTTGGTTTGCCTCTAATTATAAACTCAGTAGGTCACAACACAGCCCGAGGAGGATGTCCCCCCCACTCCCCTTCCCCCCTCCAGAAAAAGCCCAAGCAAAAAAGAACCAAAATCAAAATGAATAAGGAAAAATCCCCAGAGAACCAATTTTACCAATAGTCCCATTAAAAATATCAAATACTAACTCAAGGCTGAGGGAGAAAACAGCAAGAACAGTAGGCACAGTTTCACAGTTCCATTTTATGTTGAAAGAAATACTAATATGTCCCTAGACTTATTATATTTAAACCTTGCATGCCTGGGTGTTCCACTTGCAGAAATACAGTGCCATCACCTCAAACCAGCAGCACAGGAGTCCCAGTCTTAGGAACATCCTTATTAGTCTTCCACAGTGAGGAGGAAAGAGAACAGATTCATAAGCATTGTAGGCCAGATGGTGAGTGTGTTTTCAAAAAGAATTTACCAGCTGCCTTCACATACATTGGTTCATGCCAAGGAGCAGGCTCAGAGCAGAACACTGGGAAGTTAAATGCTTTCCACAGACTGACCCAGTGTCTTCCAGCCACCAGCAGATTTTCAGGATTTTCAGGTCAGAGGATGAGACTAGCACTTCTTTGAGATAACTTCACCGGTGCTGCCAAAAAATGTCAGCGTGCCAACGCCAGTACCATGGCAACAACCTTGTTAGCTTCCAAGTCTCACTGCTTGGGAGCACAGATTGAGCTGAAGTGTAACACAACCACAAACAACCACAACTCTGATGGCATAACTACAGCACTGAGAATATTTTCTTTGACCTTAAGCAGTTTTTCTATTCCTTCAGGAAGTACTCAGAACTTTTAAAACCCAATTCATTAACAGAGCTTCATTACAGAAGAAATAGTTCTCCTTGCAGTTAAACAGTTGGCAAAAACAATGAAAGATGGAAAGATTACAGGAAATTATCAGTGAACAACTCAAGAGGATTGTTTTGCCTAAACCACAAGGCAAGGGGAGAGGGAGGAAAAGAAGGATAAATTGACTGTGAATACGTGTGGATTGTAAATAAGAAAAATATATGTAATTCAAAAAGGAGTCAGAAACTGAAAGCATCCCAGAAGTTGCTCTTATCACAATTTCTAGCCAGTTCAAATGTGGAGCTTGATCATGTTTTTAAAGGGATAACAGAAATAATTGTCTATTAATGCAGCAAATTGGACTATGTGTTCCAGTAAGGCTCTTTAACTCTTATTTTCTCCTAAGCTCCCCTGAGAGAGATGCCCTATGGGCTACTGTTAATATCATAAAGGAAGAAGACTTGTTCCCACCTGGATTGTGTGTTATCACTATCTCAGTACATAAGGATCAGAACAGTTGCTTCTCCTCAAGAACTTCTTGAGGCCTGGAAAGGAAGGACAAGACAGTCTAAGCAAACTGATAGGTCCCCACTGTTTCTCATTTAGCTCTTTTTACCACCTGTTAATACAATAGCAGGTGTTTATGTTAAAAGTATTTCTTGTTTTTGTGGATGACTGGCAACTAAAATCTGGTATTTTCAACATATATATACAGAAGATTACATGATCATGAGTCTTAATATTATAAGGTACTAAATTTTACGTAAAAACTCTCTAGCTAATGTTGCAAGCAACACTGCTGTGCACGCAGCCAGAAATGCGTTTACCTGCTGATGGTGAAGGCTTACAAAGATAGATAGAGATGTTTGAAATTCACAATTTCGCACCCTATTCAAAGGTCTAAAAAATGTTTCTCAAAAGGGAAAGCCCACACTAACTTGTTATTTGAAATATAGAGACAAGTGAGAGAATCATGCTCCTTCAGTCTTATTGCAGAATTAGTAGAGCCCTATTCTGTAGATGGGAGTATGGTTTCCTTGGGGTACTGCCAGGACTGTCCTGTTGAAAGTCACACAACAAACTCATGACATCAGATACCTCACTATAATCCTCACACAGACAGCTTTCCACATACTTTACTTCCCTGAAGTCGATTATTTTTTAGTTCATTTAAAACTCTCTCTTATTAATTACCACCAGTCCTTTATCCCAGGATATTGTCTGCCCCAGTGTCCTGTACTAGCCCGTGCTGGGAAAACACCTGCTGCAGTTTGTCTCGCAGAGATCTCTTCCCCTGCACGGCGGCGCTCAGGCAGTTCTGCTCCGAGACAGGCTCGGTGGGCTCCCTGACCTCAGGTCACACTGGACAAGGGGTACAGAGGGGTGAAATACCTTGCAAGACCACTCCAGTGCTGGAACGAACCGCGGAGGAAGAAACCGTTCCAACCAGAGGGGTGGTTTAGTCCAGACGATTGTTCCACAATGGCGTGGACTGAGAACATAGTAAGACCCCTCTAGTCAGACCCAGGCCACGCAGCTGGGTCCAGTTTTTAACCGGGGCAGAGGGGAAGGAAGAGGGTAATCCCACCAATCCCGGCTGTCCAGGGAGTGTTCCCGGGGTTAACAGACAGGTAAGGGGGCAAACGCCTGCCAGGGGAAGGTGGGTCAACCCTATCCTGGCCTATCTCCTCCATGATTCCTTTGGAATTTCCTGCAGGGATGGCAGAGAAACCCCTTATATATTTAAATCCAGACTTTAGATGGACAGGGTCTGATATCAGGGGGAGCGAGGGGGAGGAGGTGTTGCCTCACTTGTGGGGAGGAAAAGCTTCAGAATGAGGCTACTATGAAAAAACCTTCAGGATAGTGAATACAGAATGCAACAACAGCATTTTCTTTAGCAATGTCACGCATTCATTGGCTAATGCTCCACAGAAAATAGTTCAGGGTCATGTCAAGCAGGACAAGTGGTGCAGGTGGACTGTCCTTAAGTAACAAAAAACATAAGGCTACAAATTTATCATCACTGGGAAAAGGGTTGACACAGCAGGACAGAGGCTCCTGAACAAAATATGTATCATCTTGTACATTTCATCATGTTTGTTCTGTAAACTCTAGTCATGAAAGTGACTTGTACTTTGGTTCATCCTGAAGTACATGTTTCTTTTATTTTAAATGCCCCAAACACATCTCTCTTTCTTTTTTTTTTTTTTTCCAAGAAGGGAAATATTCTTTAAGAAAATCTAAAACCTATATGAATGTGATGATAAAAACTCGTTTGTAGAAATGATTATCAGACTTCATATTCAGAACTCCAGGCACTTTAACAGAAACTTTCTTACCAGCAAACGTACATAGTCATTGCAAAAGGAAACAAAATGAGAAATGGCTGAGAATGGAGAAAAGATGTCTCTTCAGACTTCAGCAAATCTGACACTTTCCATTTAATTGAAGCCAGCTTACAGACCCAGCTTACTGGGACCATATTCATCATTTGCACCTGGAAATAACATGGAAAGTTAAGATGCAAACCAAAAATCAATGGAAATTTTATATAATCTCTCAGTGCATATCCAGAAGAATACCAAGAGACTTTGGTTTCAGGATTCTGTTATGAGAGTCTCACACTGTTTAGAGTTGCCACAGAGACAATCCCTTCTCTATTCAGAGAAGACTCCTCAATACTTACAACAATGAAAAAGTATATTGATAAACACTTTTTTTCTTTTTTAACATCAGGTATTTGAAAAACACAGTTTTAGAGAGAGGTGAAGATTCCTAGTTATAGTCAGATTCATCACTATTAAGTAGACTATAAAAATAATTACAGACTTACCTTTAATTTAACTACTCAGAGTTACTACTTAGATTTCCAAAGGCATTCTCTCAAAGAAAACTTTTGAAGATTAAGGACAAAAGCAGAGATTTTGTCCTTCCTCCTTTCCTGCTAAAGAGACTTTTATGAAATTAGCTCAGTTATTATGACAAATATTAGGCATAGGGTGCTGGAGTTATGGAAGCTGCTGCACAAGACATACTGAAAACAGCCTGTTGATCTGATGAGTGTATAAAATGAGTATGAAAAATATTCCTTATGGAGAAGCAGAGAGAAGTCAGAAAATTGCTGAAAATTGCTTCCTGTAAAGCACTTGTCAGCTACACTAATGATTGCAATGTCCCTTAGTGTGACAATACATATTTTTATCTAGATTCCTTTCAAAGATTGCGGTATAAAATAATACAAATATTTTACCAGAGCTGAGACCTTTTCTGGCTGTGACCGTGGTGCCCCCTTTATTGCTAAGACCTAAAGCTTAAAGATCTGCCATGTGCCCCAGTCAAGTTTGTTACTTTCTCCTACATTGTATTTTGCCCTACTTTAGATTGTTTCCCTTCCAGCCTCGCCCCACCTACACCTCAACTTTAAATGTGATTTTTCAACTTTTGTGCCAAAACTAACACAAAAATTCAGCCAGCATACTAGACAAAAGAACACTCAGCCTATGGGAAAGCTTTGTCTATGCTGAGCAAAATAAAAAGTTAGAAGAAATCATGCTTACAATAGAAGCAGATTTTTTTTTTTTTTGGTCAAAATCAGATCTGGAAAATTATTAGCTGCTTGAGACAGAGGAAAACAAGGGCATATCAGGGGTTTGAAATTCAGCTGCCAGATGTGAAAAGTGGGAAGCAAGAAATATACAGAACATGGTGATCACTCACTGAACAAGAAGCATGGGGAATAATTCCTCCAAAGAGAGATTAGTAGTAAATTCAGTAGGCTCTAACAAGGGTATCAGGGATTCCTTGACGTTAGTGAAAGTTTTTACCTATGTATCAGAAGGATGTGAAGTTTGGTGCCTGGAAGCCAGGAATTCCTCTCAAGAGTGCCTGGTTTTTTGTTTTTTTTGTTTTTTAACGAAATTACCTTGTTAGAGCAGAGATCAGACTATTGCATTTTTCTGAGCCATCAGCAGCAAGAATATCTCTGGTGAAAGTGAAATACTACTCTAGTGTATGTAATACTGTACATATAATATAAAGTATACTTAAGTGGCGGTTGTTTACTCTTTACTCCACCATAATTTTAATTCACACCAGCCATGGCACATAATGATCATTCATATCCAGCAGTGAGCCAACACATCATGTTTGGTGCCAGTTAGGACATTTTAAAGAGCTGCCAAGAACTGCAATAGGAGTAAGCTCATTAATTTCCAGCTCAGCCCTTTTCTACTGCAAAAAGTTCTCATCTTCCCACTGGAGAAACATCCAAGTTGTTGCTGTAATAAATATCGATTTACTAATTCTAGATAAATGTTAGCAATTTAGAGTAAATTCATGGTATTTTCATTCTCCTATCATCTCAGATTATTTGTGTTATAAGGGTCTCTATCAGGATAAAAGGCTATTCTATCCATGACTTAAATTCAAGCAGCAAAAGGATTCCATTGTGCCTAAGCCTTCTTAGAGGTTGCAAGATTTAAAACCAGGTTATATCTTGGTTAGGAGTTTGATACACTAGACACCTGCATTAAGTACATCAGTTGCAGATATCTCCAGTGTGTCTACAGAATGACCTAGCAGTGCTGCACAACTTCCACAGTGTTACATATGTTAATCTTTTCTACACTGAACTAGTTCTGTAGCTTGAGGCAGGATTCCATGTTCAGTTCTCTCCTTTGGAGGTTACACAAGCTGATGCCCACAGATCAGTACTGCTCCCTGGTCACAACACAGGGATGCCAGAGGGCGAACAGGACTATGATCTCACACGGACCTCTTCCTGCACTTCTAAAGCCCACAGACATTTGCCAAGACCTCAAGCAGTTTGTTCTAGGCTGCTCAGCAGGAACACAACAGACCCATGGTGCTGGGTCTGACTCCCATTTGGATGTCATTTTATAACAAGAAACAGTTATTAAAACTGGGGGGGAAAAGAAACTTAAATACCATTATAATTTGCTCTAGTAAAGGAAAGCTGTAACTGCAAGTATGTGTCTGACAAATTATATTGTCAGCACAATTATTTTTAAAAATCTCCAGATCTGACATATTTCTAATTGAAGGAAAGTTTTTAAATTTCAACAGCTTCTGTCTAAAATAAGAAGAGTTTAATTTCAGAGAGCTGGAAGTACCTGTATCTAAACAAAACAAAACAAAACAAAATAAAATAAAAATTCCCTTCCATTTCAATGGAAATAGTAATTAAATAAAATAACACTGATGCAGATGTCTGTGCTTTCCAAACATTTTATACAAGAATGGAGTCATAAGTGGGCAAGGAAGAGTGAAGCAAAGTAAAAGATGCAAGATTGTATCAGGTGCAGGTGTCCAATATTTGTAGTTAGGGTATTTAAGAAATGGTAAAAACACCAGAATGGGGAGGGGCAGAGCAAAAGAAAAAGAAGACGATATGTAAAACAGGATCACGAACACTGAGCTCAGAGATGAAGGGGCAGGAGGATGTGTCCCGTGTCAGAACAGGTGAACACTTCATCCCATGAGCCCATGCTGTAGCAGCTGATGAAGGACTGAATTCAGTGTGAAGAACCCATGCTGGAGCAGGGGAATGATGTGAGAAGGAAGCAGTGTCTCTATTACAGAGAGCAACCCTAATTCCCCATCCCCCTGAACTGTCTTGTGAGGAATAAAGGTAGAGGAGCGAAGCCAAGCCTGGTGAAGGGCTTGGGGAAAGGTTGTCTTTGTATCTCATAATCTTACCTTAATTTTAATTGACAAAAAATTAAATTAATTTCCTGCAAGTTGAAAGCATTTTGGTCGAGACAGTACTTGGTAAGTGCTGTCTCTGTCTTCACCTTGATCCCTGAGCTTTCTCACTCTCCGTTCTCCCTGTGCCACTGTGAAGTAGCGAGAGAGCAGCAGCTTTCCAAAGGCGAACCCACAGCAGTGGCTCACTGAAGGTCACACAACAATTCACACAAGCAGAGCCAACAACAAACACTGTCTCTCTGGTTTCCCAGCCCAGTTTATGTTACTGTCACCCAGGTCTCCAACCTCCCTCATAGCTGCAGGAGAACAACTCAGTTCACAGAGTTGCTCGGGAAGTAGCAACAAGGTACACAGAGTAGCCAACAAGAGCACTGTGGCTGTGACTAATCCCAGACTTCGAAGGAAGCATTGCTTTGGCTCAGTACCTCTAGGGCTTAAGAGACCTTGCAGATATTTCAGTAAGTACTTTGGCACTAGCCACATCAGTAACATTTTACGTGCAAAGAGCATCTGCAGAGTGTCAAGGCATTGTATCATATTACATTATTTTTACACTCTGATTTGTTGTCTGCAGCTTGCTGTAAACTCCCAGCTGTTGTAGAAAGCAAACCTTACACAACAGAGTAGGGAAAGATTCCTTTTTCTTTTCTATTACAAGTTTCACATGCCTTCTAAACCATTGCTATTCTCTGACTTAAGGTACAGAAATTTTCAATTTTTATGACAGAAAGCTGAAAAGCATTTCCAGTCTGAATCAGAAGAGATGGAAAATTAACCAGAAAATATATTTGTATGCTGACAAACAAATTTATATAGAGATATGTAGGTATATTTAGAGTTACTGTAAGTCATTGATATACTTTTGTGGAAGAAACCCTCATATTTATACTGGATTTTGGAACTATTCCAATTTATATTGCAAAATAATGGAAAATATTGCATTCATACTGGAAGCAATCATTGGAGGTTTTTTTTCTCCTCCTCTCTAGCCATTAGCCATGCTAATTGTGTCTGTTCTGATTCAGTACATTGTCAACAACTTCCACAAAATACCCTCTCACCATCTGTGTATACGGATACACACAGGGCTTCCAAAGGAGCTTGTAAATATCACAGTGGCATGGACTGGTCTTCCAGTCCAAGTTAATTTTTTGGCTTTTTTGATCTGTAAAAGTGACACACAAGGACAAAATCTATTGTGTCTTTCAGCTGCAAATGGTCAACTACCACATCAATTGTCTATTTTTTTTTTCCACACTTCTGTGCAAGCAGAGACAAAGCCTGTTACTCTGCAAAACAAGTTGTCAGGCACTTATTATGAATGCCACATAATTCCAGAATCTGTTTGTTTTAGCACATGTTATGTTATGTGCTTTGTTATGCCCTACTATTAGGGCGTAAATGCTGGAACATCTTTTCAAGATGCAAAAGTGGTAGCAACTTACCCCAAGGCAGACAATAACATATAAAAATATAGCTTTCTACTAAAATTACACATTTTTGAGAAAGAGCCAAAATTACCAACTTTGGCTGTATTTCAAGGTTTTCCAGGCTATTTACAAAACCAATATGGGTTGCAGTGGAAGTAACACTTGAAAAGAAAATAGAAATTTTGCATGTTTTCCTTTCCCCAAGTAAAAAGGGTCACTTGACAGAGGTATTTATATAACAGGCACCTGCAGTGCAAGGTTATTACCAACAGCAGTATGCTGTGGTGTCCCTCATACTGTGGGGGAGCATTACCAAAACTTACAAGATATTAGGATATTTCTGTGGGCATATACTGGGATATGCAATCGGGACACATGATCTCTCTCCCAATTTAAATATTTTAAGATGCATTCCCAGCAGATTAACAACCAAAAATGCAATATTAAAGCTTTGATCTTGTTAGAATCCTCAGGATACAGAAAATCTTTGGTTTGTACCTCCATATGAGAGCCATTAATTAGGAGAGGCTGTAAAAAAATAGCAACAAAATCAAAAGGAAGTTGGTCATGATGAGCTTGTGCTGAGTTTACAGAAGAGAATGCATAGCCAAGACTTAGATAGGAGAATAATGTTGGAGTATATGCATCTGATTTTGAATTTAATCTATACAATATCTATTGCCCAAACACTTCTAGCAAAAAAAAAACCCCAACCAACCCACCAACCAACCAAACAAAAAAACCCAAAAAAAGTATATTGCTCCTTTCTATTTCATTCATAGAAATTCCTACAAGGTGAGATTTCACCTTGCTCTTCACAGGTGAAAAAGAGAGGAGGGGAAAAATGCTTTCAATGTTTCTATCTTTGTTCTTTTGAGTAAAATATAATTGCATGGGGGAACAATCTATATCAAATTATACTGTGTCTTCAGATGTGACTCTATCCCCAAATACAGCTATATTATAAATGACCGCTGGTCATTATTTGTAAGTTAAGCAACAGCTAGGGTTTGAGAGAGGCTGGTGACCCAGTAAAGAACAGGAGTTTTATTTGCATTGAAAAGCACTCCACAATCCAGCTAGCCCTGCTCACCTCATTGTGGAGTAGAAGCATCTATTTGGAAAAGGAAAGTCCACAATGAAAGCATGCTGAATGAAATTAACATCTGCTATCTGAGGATTTAGAGAAGCTTAAAGAAAAAAAACAATTGATCAATATTAAAAAAAGGGTAAAGAAAGAGATGAAATAGTATTATGGAATCTGGTTCCCTCTTGTTTGAAGCTTTTGCCTCAAAAATTATTCCAGCTGTTGAGTGCATTGATGTGGTGAACTCTGTTTCTCTAAGCACAAAGTAATTTCTCAGCTTACCTGTTGTTGTGTGATGCTTTATCAGCTCATGAAGTCCTTTTTTAGTGCATTCTCTTTCAGCTGGTAGGATCAGCAAGACTGCCCAGGAAGAGTCCTTCTTGCTCCTGGGATGAGGTGACTGCTCCTGGACTGACCATAGACTGTGACCTTCTGTACCACTCAATGTCTTCTCCCCTGTGCTTGTGTCAGTGCAAGAGTGGGAGGGAGTGTGAGAGGCACAAGACCTGTGGGTTTATTTGACTCACTTGCTCACTCTCCACTTCCAGCTGAGTCATTATCCTGTCCCTTCCAGTTGCACAGATTTTAAGTCAGTAAAGCAGTAGATGAAGAAGAAAAGAATAATTTGTGCACAAGGCTGAGAGCATAAAAGGAAACATTAATGCAATCTTCCTCTTTCTAATCTTTGTAATGCAATACATAAAACAACCACTTTTAGAGACAATCAAGTCCTGCTACTAAGAGGAACTGGGAAAAAAAAAAACCAGAGAGGAACATATGTGCTTACAGGAGGGACATCTGACAGGAAAACAGCTTATTGAAGAGGAGACTGGCTATAGAAACATTTGCATGACAGACAGCCTGGAATACCATTCTCCTTTTGATTCCTTTTCTTTCTGTTGTGCACCTGGATAGAAAAATAATGCATAGCTAGTTATCTTCATGTCCCCAAGAGATGATGCCTATTTGTCTTTTAACCCAGCTACAATAATCAAGCTCTTCAGGAATAAATTTTTACGCTCCCTTTTTCTGTATTTGTGGATTAGTATTGTATTTTACATGTCAAAAGTATACAAAGGTTTTAATAATTTCAGGATTACAAAAGAACAGATCATTTAACTAAAAACCTTTTTCTTTGGAATAAAACTTTAACTTGCCTTGTGGTAATTCTGCATTTCTGTCCCTCTCACTGAAGGAAGGTCAATTAGAAATGCACTGTGACACTGAATATCAACATTATTTAGAAAGGGACAGTTTTTGTCCTTCTTTGTCACCCTTCTCATGTTAAGTGTCCTCAATGATTTCAGTGGGGCTTCTTGATGAATTAAAATTCATTTAGTGGACAGGTAGTGTGAGCTCCGCAGAGCCTGGCAGTGAGTATTTCTTTAAAGCTAAATGTTGGTTTGAGGTCCAGAGGTCAGTCTGCCATTCATCCCAAATCCAGCTAATCAAGCAGAAATACTTAATAAGCTTTAGCAAAAAAGTAATCAAGATTGACAAGTGAAATAAATCACCTTTTTTGTCTCAAAAAATTCAGTTACTTCTTGACTATCTCAATAATTAAACTTTTTTTTTCATGGATTTTTGAATTCCACTGAGTTTTGTGATCCCTCTCTTCACTTAAAAATGCTTGGAATAAATGAGCAAGGTGGAGCACCATTACTTTTCAAAGGAGACAACAGACGACTTCATGATGGAAAAAACTGCTTACATAACAGTGTAAAGACTTAAAGACTCTATTTCAATAAGTTACGCAGGCTTTTTTTTCTTTCTATTTTTAATGATCATAGGTTTTACTTCCCGCAGTAATTCACAAATACATTTCTCCATGATTCCAGACAATTTTCTGTAATTTTTTAGAAAACAAATTTTGTTTCATTGCTGTGGATACAGTTTCTCCAGGATGAGAAACAATTATTAGTGTTATAATATTGGTCTGTTCTAATGTATCATGTAGCTTTGCTTTTTTGCTTAATTGTCTGGTGTTACTGTCTGTTGAAAAAGTACTTCAGAACACAGTTTCATGTCTCAGCACACATCTTTGTTGTCAAGTGCAATGGTGACCTGCCACTCTTAGTTGAACATAATTTGAAGGGAGATGAAGATCACAGATGGCCATGGAATCTGCACGTGCCAATGAAGAATAATGTGGTCTGTATCTTAAAGTGTAGTTTAAAGCATTATGTATTAATTTGCAAAGATACTTTGGAAAAATCTTCTGGAGCACAGAGTTCTTCAGGTACAAATATTAACAAAGAACAGCTTGGTATTTTAGGATATCTCAGGTATTTCAGGACCTCTGATTCTGACAGGACTGAAGGCAGTATGATATAAGAATGTTAGTCAGAGCTGTGGTTTAACCTGGCAGGGAGACAAGCAGCATGCAAATGTTTGCTCACAGGGGGAGTATTGGGCAGGGGGAGGCGGGGAGAAAGAAGTAAAACTATCCAGCATTATGTCATATGGTGTGGAATATCCCTTTGGCCAGTTGGGGTCAGCTGCCACAGCTGTGTTCCTTTCACAGATTCTTGGGCATGTCTGGGCTCCCTACTGGCAGACCAGGAGGAACTGAAAAGTCTCTGATTTAGTGTAAGCACTGCTCAGCAACCACTGAAACATCATTGTGTTAGCAATGTTATTCTCGTACTAAATCCCAAACACTGCACTATGCCAGTTACTAAGAAGAAAATTAACTCTATCCCAGCTGAAACCAGGACACCCACATAAGAAATATGGTGAAAAATCACCTAAAGAAGAATCCCAACTTATTTTAAAGAGAATGCAATACTGCCTTGAAATTATGTTGGCAAATAATGTGCCACATTTCTTGTAAATGCTTCTCAGTTCACAATTTTTTTAGGCAAAAGAGATTAATCTTGAAATACCTATTAAGTACCATGCTGCTTATTTGTTTAATATGGTGAGTGATGCATAGAAGTAGAAGAACTGAAAATAAATTTAAAAATGCGATAGGGCCATAGGAGTAACTACTGTACTAAAGGGAATTTAATAAAGGGACTGAGAAATGGGCAAAGAAAGCTTCAAGAATAACTTGATTTTCCATGCAAAATCCAAACTATTCAGACAGTTTCAGTGAGCCGTTTGTCCAACCTGCCCCTGCACAAAGAGTCAAAACCATCTAAAATTATAAAGTATCTCCTGCTATAAAATAGAATTAATTCCTTGCACAATGTGTTAATCTCTCCCCTTACACTTCACTGCAGAGAACTTAAGAAATCACCACTGTTCCCTCACAAGACACATTTGTTGCTTGGGGCAACATTGTCCAAATACATTCTCCTTGTTGGTCTCCTTATGACTCTCTGCACTGTTCTTTCTTCAAAAGGGAGCACATCCTCCAGCTGGATGGGTAGCCCTTCCCAAAAAACAACACTGTTATTTCCCCTAACTCTTTATAGCACCGTCAGTGAAGTACCAAAAAAGACTATTTGTCTTTTTAAGGCCATCATCATGCTATTTTTTTGAATGTTTGACTGCCTTTTAAACATTTTCTGATCAGTGACTAAAATCACTAATGGCAATATCTGTTTACCCAATATCTGGGAGAGAGCACCAAAAGCACTTCAAGGCATGACAATCACTCAGAGAATAACTGATTTCTAGCTCATTATATTTTAGGTAACTTTAAGGAATGTTTAGCAGAGTACTCGAAGTCTTGGTATGAAGTCAACACAAGTCAAATCTTGTTTCCTCAGTAAGCCAGCTGCTTTGATAAAGAAGAAAATAATATTAAACTCACTATCAGATCTTAAAAATATTCCTGCTGGTTTCATCCTGTTGTTAAGTTTTTTAATTGGCTGATTGAATTTATCAGAAGATTTATACTCCAGGTATAATTGCATTATCTTTATTATCAGATTTTTCCAATGATCAGAGTTAGATTCATCAGTCAGTACTTTTCTAGTTCATCTTTCATAAATCACAAATGCCATATCACGGTTTTCAAGAAACTGATCAACGACAGAAAACAATAGATCTTCCACAGGTAGTGGCCTTCTTTTGCCATTAATGGGCAGAAAAAAATGCTGGAGAATTGCAGTTGTTGATGGTGGTAGGTATTTTGCTGTTGAGAGATGATATATTTATATGATAATACAATGGAATTTTTTATGCATCAGAGTTATCATAGCCATTAAACCTTAGAAAGTATATTAAACCCTGAAAAAGAGAAAATAAGCTCATCATCATTTATGCTTAACTGCACAAACATATAGGACACGAAACAGAAGAGACCAGACTGATGAGCCATGTTTTTCAACCTTCTACTCAGCAAGTTACAATGGACAAATCTCATGCCGTAAGTACTACAGAAGGATCATCACCTCTGATCCTGTCCTGCTCTGCTGCTTGCCGGCTTTGACTTTCCTGTGGATCCCCACAGCACCTATCCTTCCTGGAACTCCATGGGATGGCTGCTGCTCTGTTTGTCTCTAGCTTTACCAGCTGAAGCATCCAGATGAGGACAAGGTGAACACCACAGTTTGTCAGTGTGTTAAATACCAGGGGAGTTGGTAAGGAAGCTCCTGGAAACATAAAGCCAGCAGCAGTTTAGCTCAAAACCTGAGCCTGTAATAAATCCAGGAAAGCAGATCATGAAAATGCAGAAATGAATTTATTTTAGATGAAGACAAGTTTTCAATATATTGCTGTGTTCTAAATTTAATTATGAGGGAAAACAGTGAAGGTTTATTGACAAATGAAAACATCTCTGTTCAGTGATGAAAATAAATGAAATCAAGGAGAAAACCTTTCATTCACCTGAAAAAGAAAAGGTAAAATTCTGAAAATATAATACTGTAAAGTCAGATAAGAAGTAATCTAATGTGAATTTCCAGATCTAGTAACATCTCTGCAAGGAGATACAAAGACAGAAAAGCAGAGTTAAACCACAGGTCAAAGGAGGTACAACTATCTTCATATAACTGAGGGCAAAGACATTGAGAGACAGACATAATGAGAATAATTGAAATAAATCTGAACTATTTAAATAAAGAAAGGAGCAATAATGCGTATAAAGACAGTGAATTACTGGGACAAAACAAAGTCAAGTACATCACAAACCAGATAAAAATGATTTATTTCTTACAAATTGGTAGACATTTTGGACAAAAAGCCACAAGACAGACACAAACATCAAACAAATTAAGAAAAAAACAAAACCAAAATCCCATACACCTGGTGAGACTCAGAAAGGCTTTACAATGTATCATATCTAATGGGAACATCCATGGGATCAATGTGCAAAAAAAAAAAAAAAAAGGCAGATTTGAACTTCTACTTTTCAAGGAAAATTATTATTTTAGTAATTACCCATTGATTAATCTCTGGCAATTTTTCATAAAACATTGATAATAGCTAGTATAATAAGAAAGACTAGACTGGATAAATTATTTTCCTAGTCCAGAATAGCAATTACATTCCATCGTAAGAGTAATCTTATTTGTGTCCTGGTATTTTTCTGGACATCACCAAAATGCTTTTTCCTCTTACTTCCTTTTTGTTTTTAATTGGATTTGGTGTTGTGGCATCTTCCTAAAAAAAAAATAAAAATAAATAAATAAAAAATGCAACAGCTGGTAAACTCTGTTCAAAACCAATACTTGGAAATATACAGTAATGGAGCAAAGCCAAAGGCTGTATTTTGTCCACTGCATGTCTGCAAAGTTGAAATGTACTAAAGCTGGAAAAAAAAATATAGAAACAAAGGACAATAAGGCAATATGAAAGCAGAGACACAAATGTAATATCATATGGCTTATATATTTTGGCAGCAGATGAATGAGAATTCTTTCTGGTCACAGAAAACTTACAACTGTTCTTCATCTGTATTTTTTTCTGACATCTCAATGTTTTTACTCAGATAAAAACCAACAGAAAACTGAAAATAAAAATTCAAAAACCAGCCAAAAAGTAATAGAATAAATGAGATCATAGGATGTAATTGTTGTTTAGTTTCACCACTTACCCCAAATGTTCCTTCACATTTATTCATCTGATTGTCACCCACCCTGTCCTGGAGGAGGAATACTTTCACCACTAGGCTTCTGTGGGTTAGGTAACCCTTGAAATTCCTTTTTGAAGGTGTTTCCTCTGTGTCAGTATTTACTTCATTTGCAAGGTGGGTCAGGATGGGAAGTCTTCAGCACCTCTGATATGTGTCTTATCTGCATTAGAGAGAATGTTAATCTCTAGTAGGTGTCTGCCCATGGCAAGGGTGTTGGGACCAAATGATCTTTAAGGTTCATTTCAAATCAAACAATTCCATGAGTCTATGAAATTTAAAAATACATGGAATAGTATGAATTTCTATGTATGTATTTAACTGCAGAGGTAAAGTGTGAGTATATGGTTTCATTGCCCATGATTAATACCAAAAGAGTCAACCATTTATCCATTTTGGTTTTAAGTCAGTGCTTTGTGAAAAGGAGCTACAGTCCCAATCTCCTTGTCTGCTGATTCCTGCTGGCCCTTGTCTAGAAAAGCATGGGCCAGGACTGGGTGACTTCCTTAAATCCAAGGCTGTTACTGTGTATCTATGGGTTCTTGTTTATATGTTCTTATAGGTTCCCAAAACAGATTCTAGCCAAGCTCACCATCTTTCTAGCACTGCCTTATTTTCACCCTCTAATTTGAATGGTACTTGCTGTAGGTTCCCCTAGATGAAATCCCTTTACACTGCTGTAAAGAGGGCAGCAAAAGCAAAGAGAATCCATTTGTAGCCAGTCCCTTCTCTCTGAACTTTATTCAGAGGACATAAAAAAGGTCCAAGAAAGACATCGTGTCAAAAAACTGTCAAGAAGTGGGACAGAGTAGGAGCCTGAGAGGTTCTGACTCCTGCACAGACTCCCAACCCAATCCCAACAATACTGGATGGGTGGAGAGAACAAGCCAGAGAGCTCAGCTGTTTAAAGCCCAGGCATTCTCCCTGCTGAGGCACTGCTACCTTGGAGCACTGTGCCAAGATGCCAACCAGGCAGGATTTTTTCACATTCATTTAACAAACGCTTTCTGTGTAACTTGCACCTCTGCTGCCCAGAGGTTAACCAAGGAAAGCAGGAACAGACCTTGCTATCAGCATTACTCCATCACTTTGTCCTCTCTACTTTCCACCTGTATGTCTCCAGGTATCATATCCAGATGCATTTTCTTTTCCAGCTGAGAATTGATAACTGATACAAGATGAAACTTGTATCACTGCACTATAGATCCTAAATTGCTTCCTTGAAGAAACAGCATTATGGATAAATTGTTTTTCAGGGAAAAAATAACTTTAGGGGGACACGGATAATTTTTTTACTGAAAAGGCAAATAGCCAGTACCTGCTGTGACATCAGACCAAAATCCCTGCAGCTCTTGAGCTGATGACTGTGTTCAAGACAGACAGCAGTGCAAGAAAAGCATCTCTAAATATCAGTCAAAGTTTGTCACCTGAAAGGAACCTTTGGTCATAACTTGAAGTCAAGAAAAGAAACTTAAAATTAATCTCTTTATTTTTTTTTTAGTAGAAGTATAGAAAACACAGATGATGGATTTTTAATGAGGGTCTAAAGCATGACACTGATATACCTTTTCAGCTGGAGAAGCACTTCCATATGGCTGTAGTTATATGTCACGGGACTAAAATAGGAGCCTTTGGATACTGCAAGAGAGACAACCAAGGAAAGCATTCAGATTGCATCAGACATTTCACCCAGCAGCAGCTATAGTTCCTCCACACCACTTTACAGCTTGCCTTTGCTGACCCCTTGAAGTTGCGACTTTGGTTTCACTGAATTACTAGAACCTCTTAACAGCAATTCCCATGCTTTGAGTTACGTGTTTACTGCCAGTCCAGCCCAGGTTCTAAGCATGTCATGAGCCTAAACTATTAAGTCAATGTGCTTATGTGTACAGAATTATAGAATTGTTTGGGTTATAAAGATCACCTTGTTCAATTCCCCCCTGCCATTGATTGAGCTTTAAGTCTTCTCTGCTGTACCTAGCATTAAAGACATTCCCATTAGGAGTCCATCATAAATTTGAGACTAACAAATACTATGTTTGATCAATGAAATAGCTACCAGGAAAATAATACCTTTCCTTATAACCCACGTTAGATGTTTCTGGTTTGTGCTACATGTTCATATAAACCAGAAACATCTCAGTCCTGGCTTCTTTACTATTTCTTCACTTAAGGTACTTGCTTATATTTCCAAATATCTCTGACCACCCCCCCTGAAAAAATTATAAAATTGTTTTGTTTTTAAAAAAATAAAACAAATTCTGCAGTGATACATCCTTCATTTTTCTTTGTTTTAACTACTCTGCATAACCTTATGTTAGTGGATCCAGCACAGGAAAGCAAAGCAAAGATGAAGTTCCTACTCAAAAAAAAACGGTGAAGGAAAGAATTTTTCATAAAGGAATTACAGCTATAAAAGTAGAAGGTATTTCTACCATCCATGAAGCATAAAAAGTGTTTGTGTCTTTTTTCTACAGCAGATCTTTTTCTTGTGCCCCTGAGCAGTTATTTCACTAGAAGAAGGCCATTCAAGAATATAACCCCATGCTTATACTCCTGCACCATGTGCAGTTATTACACATCTTGCAAAGACACAAAGAGCCTAAGTCAATTGATGCAACTTTGTTTCTAATCTGAGTGTGACTTCAACAGAAAGAAAATAAAATAGATAGAATATTAATAAACAGATCTTCAGAATCTCGGGATCACCCTATTAAATGATCAGTGTAATCTGAAAACCTGTTTGCTTCAGGTGAATACTATTATTCAATTTAGTTCATGAAGTTGAGCTGCAAGCCAAACAATTAGACACAATAAATCATAGAATCATACAATGATTCGGGTTCTAAGGGACCTTAAAGGTCATCTAATACTAATCCCCCTTTCCATGGGCAGGAATGCCAGTTAATGAAATTATGTATCAGAGTCCAGGATTGAATGCACATTTTTTGTGTTGAGCTGTGAGAAGTTCTATTATGTATAAATATCCAGACTTCTCTTTAAGGAGGTCAACACTACTCACACTTTCTTCTTACGACCATACCTAACACAGATTGTGACCTTCCAAGTATTTCTAATAGTTTCCCCATCAATGACAGTCATTTCAGAATAGATATGGTATCTAATAGTTTTCCCACTCAGCCTCTGCCTGCTGTTTACTGGATTCTCACTGGAATAGTTAAGCTGATCAGTGAAACTTTAATCCATAAATGAATGTGCTAGTTATATGCTTATTCCCATTAAGAAGGAGATGTACATTGGAGAAATTTTCCAAGTACAAAACAATCCTATAACAGAGAAGTATAGGTAACTTATCAACTTAAAGCATAATAATTAAAAATTTCAAAATGGATAAAGGGCTTAGAACTGAATTTTAAATTAATTCTGATAAAATGAAGACTTATTAATATTTTAAATAGGTTTTTTTATATTGTGTAACTTTTTGAAGGTCAGTAGGCAATCTGTTTTCAGAGTACTTGAAAACTGTAAAAAATTTACTTTTTCTCTAAAATAATGATATAATCAGTCAACCAACCAATTGTTATCATGACAGTCCCAATCAATTGCAGTTGATATCAGTCTTACTCACAGATAGCTTTAGTATCTATCTTCATGACTGATTTTATACAGAACACAAAAAAAATCTAGATTTGCTTCTTAGTCACTCCAATAGCAATCATCTCATGCAGGTCTCTTGTGGATCAAAATCATGGGATAAATCTCATTTTATCTCACAGTTCTACCTAGGAAGATAAGAGTCATACATAAAAATTATGGTTGGACTACAGAATCAAACAAAGTAGATTCAACTGAAAGGAAACTATGTGGAAAGGGAAAGAGGACCATTTGCTTTTATATGTTATTCTTTCCTTATTGCTCTGCTGAGGATTCATGGACTACTGAAAACTTCAACACTTCTGCTGTGACTCCCTCAGCTGTCACATGTAGTTCTTTCCAACACAGTGTCAGTGCCCATCTCAGTATTTTGTCCCACTTTCTCAATTTGTTTCTCAGATCTAAACCAGATGTAAATTGACATTAAAATCCAGAGCCACTGAGAATCAAGGAAAGACTCCAAGTTTAGTGGGCCATATGCCTGTAAGGCACAACTTATTTTGTTCACGTGATTCTTATCCCCCATTCTGGAGTTCAGGAGGGTACATAAAACAACATGTTGTGTTGTGGTTTAGTGAAGCTTTACACATGGGTTAAAAAACCTAAGTTTTCTCTGCTCTCACACTTGGTACTTGAGGGCACCAATTTTCATCAGCAAACTCAAAATTTAGCATAGGTAGAATTCAAGTGTCTTTATATTTTAAGAGCATCTAAATTAGGAATTCAAGACAAATCTAGTCTAGTTACCTTCAATGGTGTTTATGCTGTTTTCCCATCTAAAAGCAGATGTTGTCAATAGTAGTTGTATCAAAGACCTTTTTGAGTATAATATTTACAAGCTAGTCTCTTTTTTGTTTTGTTAGCAGCTTCTCCTGTACATATTAATTACTTCAGGCCTCTGCCAACATATGTTAATATCCTAGCACAGGCTCTTTCATGGGAAATGTCAAAGATTAAATTCAAATGAAGGATGACATTTCAGTTGACATATCTAATGTCTTTATCCCCCAGAACTTCAGCTGAGGAAAAACATCACATTTAGAGAAAAAAAATGCTCATTTTTTTCATAGCATTGCTAGGTGACCAAATTATCTTTGCAAGGCAAAAACCCCAAACAATTCTGATATGATGAAAAATATCAGAAATTAAATTAAACTTTGGCTTTATTTGCCTGGTGCCAACAGAGCACAACCAGAATAATAATGAAATCCATCTCATACATCTGTCATTTTCTTTCCCCTGACAGCATGCTTGGGCAAAATGCACTAGAAAGCACTTCTGCTTCTCCTACACAGTGTTGACTGCTTTAGACTAAATTGTTCCTGTTGGCAGTTTCCTACACATGTGCCAGGAAGCAGTTAAGGGCAGGCTGTTCTTCCAGGAAAGGTGAGCAAGTGCTGGCATGCCAGGGGTGGCAGCAGCCCACTGGGGACAGCACAGCTCCACAACATTTAAATGAGGACACCAGTGAGGGGCTGGGATAGTGACAGGGGTTACTGAGGGACTTTTGTCTGCCACACCAGCCTGGCAATGAAGCAGGTCCAGGGTAAATACAGGTAGCCAATTCAGCCAGAGACAAAGCAGTATGAGATTAGACACAACATCCCTGTGACGTAACTCAGGCAGAGAACAAAGGCAAGACCTCTGCTCAGAAGAAGATCCTGAGAGAAGAAAAGGTGAGGTACCTGGGCAGTACTTCTTACAGCTGTACAATTCTTGTGTGAGATGGATTTCTCACCAGGTAGCTGAACCTCCAGCATCAGGGAGAGGCTGCTGTTTGCACTCATGTCTGGCATGACAGTCAGGAAGAAGAAGCCACCAGGATTACTTTTGGAGGGTAGAAGAAATCTATGAAAATAAAGATGATTGTACACAGACTTGAGTTTGTTACATGAAAAATTGCAGCTCCATGGAAAACATTTTAGTGGTCTTTAAGTTGAAGAACACTGTTAAGCATTAATCTTGCAAGCACTTGCTATTGAATACTCTTTCTTGTGGCCTTCTCCATGGGCACATTATAATCATACAGACCTCTTTAAAGTTTCTCGGAATTGAAAAAAAACAAAGCAAATAAAAAGCCCCCTAAGCCCCCAAAAACCTATAAAGCAAATCTCAAATTAAAATTATAGATAAGTTTGGTCTGCAACAACTTTAATAGTCTTAGAATAAAGAATCTTGAGGTTGATCCAAATTAATATTCCTTTTTTTTTTTCTTCTATGGGATCTCTTTGTGTTACTAGTGTTTAAGGGAGAAGGCACAAAAAGTACAAGAGCTATTTAAAGTGCCAAAAATTATGGAAAAAACCAGGAGCTTTACAAAGTAGGACCCATCATGAGAAAAGAGGACTGAAACACACATTTTTACTGTAATGCCTTAGACTTACAGAGTAGTGCTGCAGAAGCCTTCTTGTTAAAGGCTAGAAATGAACTGAGACACAGACTTCTTGCTTATTACAGCATGAAAAGGGTCCTGGTTTATTCCTCTTTACATCTAAGCCATCCTGACTCCAACTATTCATAGGCTCTGGCTGCAGAAAGCTCCCACTATAGGTTTCCCTTGCAGCCTCTGACTGCTGGTTATTTCCTGCTAAATTATGACTGTATGTATTGGTTTGCAGACTCCAAATGCAGGCTTTTACCCAGCTAGACTATGACCACAGGTTCCAGCTGCAGGCCCAGACAGACCTCACTGCAGTGAATCTCTGCCCCCAGGATCCTTTCTCATGGGTCTCTCATTGCCTCTTCCTCAGTATTCCTCCTCCTTCACGACCACCCCTCACCAGCTAACCCACTCCCTTTTACAACACTTACCCTTATTGGATATAGCTGTGACTCATCAGGAGTGAGGCTGTACTGGGTAACTAACAAAGCTGTTACTTATCCGGGACGAGGTCACCAGTATTCCCTTCTCCTACAGAGTAGTAGAACTAGAACTCTGATGAACTGGAGGCAACTGTGAGAGTCAATAACCCTATTGGATTTGTCAGTACAGAAAAGTGATTGACCAGACATAACAACCATATGTGAGCCTTACTGAAACTGAAAAATTACATAGCTACAAATCAATATCCTGAATATAATTTTCATTTGATAGACACCATCAGCCAGTTTTCTGGATTTAATAAGTCCCTGGATGATGAAATATAATTTAAACATCACCTGGCTTATTTTTATGACACACACTTTATTTTTCTTCTGTGTATTTTCTTTATATTTTTAGCCTTTTCTTGGTACCTGCATAATATACAACAATAAAATTGACTTTTAGTTTTCACTGGTTTTCAGCAGGACTCAGAACTCATCTCACAAGTCAATTTCTAGTAAGCTGAAGAGTGACCAAACTCAAAATACAGAAGTTCAAAAGTTCTTGAGTTGCATTTACAGAGTGCCCAAGGCTTATAAGCCTTGGGCACTCTGTAAATACAACTTAAAGAATAATTCTCATTCATCTAGGATTGTCATGAAATTTGCATATATGCATATAGCATAGATGCAACTGAATACAGTAGAAGAATCTGAATCACAATACAAATTTTTATAAAGAATCACATAATTATTTTATTGATAGTTCAAGAAGCTTTTAAAATATGTACTTAGACTGATCAAATAGCTCACATATCTTATTTAAGATCCTGAGATTTCTATTAAGTGGATGATTACTGACCAGCATCCATTTTTTAAGCAATTTTCTTGTCATTGTTATGTTATAAAAAGAAACTATATGTTTTATAGTATGAAATAATAAGAAAGACCTTATTAACTTTTCTGTACTTGGTCTCAAAAAAGCAAATATTCCCTACATTCATTTCAATTGAGATATAATTGACATAGCAGATTTTTGTAGATTAGCATTCGTATTTGTTTTCTATTGCTATTGATTTTCCTTGTTCAGCTGATATTAATAAATTCTACTTCTAATTTATTTTGATGGTTTCCTATTCGTAAAAGATAGTGATCAGTAGAGTGGGACTTCAGGGAGCAACATGGTGTTGCAGCCAGAATAACAGTAAGTGATGGTATTGTCTGTTTTTTAAAGACCATTTGACTTTGATATTCCTTTCAGAGTTATATTAAACTATAATATCTGTGTAATGAATCATATTTGTTAATCCACCTTTCAGCATGTTTACAAGCCAAGCATCCAATATTGCAAGCACTGAAAAATGCAAATGCATAGACTTTGCATAACACATTAATAGGATTTTCAAAATCCCTTATATTCCTGAAATAAAAGAGCAGGATTTAAATGGGCCTTAGGCCACAAAGCAGAACAGTAGTGCTGTGCAGAACAACCCTGTTTGTGCTTGAACAAGGCTACCCATGGCATATTCCCTCCTCACAAGGGATAGGCCGAATGCTCCTCCACCACCTGGATCATGTCCTGCCATGCAGGCAAGTGGAAGTGGTTGATCCACGACACCTGCTACACCATCACCTCTGGAAGCACAACCTACAGCCCCCAGACACAGCCAGGTAACTTGCTCTTCTCACAGCTCTTTGAGAACTACCAAAATGTCAAGAGGAGTCTCCTCGTTCAGGATGAGTATTTATGAGCTTGCAGGAGAGGAACTGCACACCCAAGGGGTTTTTGTGGGCACTGTGTGCTCTCAGGCAGCTCTGGGACAGACTGTCCTGGGCTTTGCAGCTGGCTAGTTCTCTTCAAGGCATGAAGGCATGCATGCAACTGAACACCCACCCCCGCCCCAAAGCCTCATTTATGTTTCTAATGTGTTATTCCTAATATTTCACCCACAAGTAGTATTCAGAATCTTAGATTAATTTTGTCCTCCAGCTGGAGAATTGTTTCTTCATGTAGACTTTCACTTTGACCAGTATTCATTTCCCACCTCTCTCCCCTCGTAGTGATTTCTCCTTTGGTCTTTTGAACTCCATCTCCATATATTTGCCTCAGGGAGTTTTGCAGCTGCAGCGCATGGATAACCTTACAGAAGATGCTGCGTGACTGATTCACAACTACTGCTGAAAATAAAGGACAAAGAACTGAACTGGCTGATAAGGGTAAATGCAATTTTCCATTTTGGTTTACAAGCAAGCCAACCAAATAACTCATTATCCAAAAAAATATTTAAATTAACTGGCAGCTTCTAAAATATAAATAAATAGGAATGTACTGATCTGCTTAGAGCAAAAATAGAACAGAAAAGACTTGGTAGTTCATCACTATATGCACAATCTGCAGAGCTGAACACTTGGCTTTACTTCTTTCATTCCTAAAATAAAACATACCTCAAATCCAAAATAGAAGTGATGGATGAAATATTATGTTCTTGACATCAATAATATTTTTTCTACGCAAAGGTCTCTGAACCCAAGCTATAGCATCTATATTTCTCCTGTACTATTAAAATAAACATGAATTCAGTGAGTATTGAAGAACTCTGATCAAAAGATTCTAAACCATAATTAGTAAGACATCAAACAAACCTTTCAAAGATGTTGTTTATGTTCCCTGTTTTCATTTGCCTTGTTTCACACTATTAAAAGCCTTCTTTTCTTTCCCCCTCTTTCTGTTTCAATTAAAACTAGTAAATTTTAAATTTTAACCTGTAAAGAGAAATAACCATAATTGAGATGTAAATTACTGTACCAACAGATATACTTTTAAAATATTGTACTGGCAGACAGTACAATTTTAGTAATGTAGTACAGTTAGCATATTATATTTTCATAACAAAACATTCTCATGGTCCTAAAAAAAAGTAACTTCGATTTTAATGCCTATTACCCCCACAAGCCACAGACTATGAATTTACACTCTCACAATGTACAGTCTCAGAACTGTAAGTTCAAGCATTTGTTCATTTACTGTTATCACTGTACAGGAACACAAATATTCTCCTGAAAGTGCATCTATGTTTGCAAACTTAAGATAGGAAATGTTGGAACTTCTAATGAGCTATGCTGATGACATTTTGCTCTGTATGTGAACTCCTGAGGATGCTTTCTGAAATATTTTAACTTTAGTGCAGAACAAAGGTTGCTGCTAACAGAAGAGATAGTAGTTTTTATAATGAAATTACAAAAAAAAAAAATCTATGCAATGCACTGCATATATTTCTTGGTGTATAAAAGACATCAGTGAACTTAATTCTAACAGCACTATGAATTCTTCCTTGATTCTTGTGTGTTTTGAATGAAATATGTCAGGATACATATTCCTGTGTATCTGTCCAGTAAGTATTTTCTGTTCTCAAGGAATTCCTAATGTCTTCACAAAATTGTAAAAATTACTAAAGAATTATGAGAGTAGCATTTCACTAATTCTGGAAAGCTTTTTGGAAAATCAAAAATATTTAGGATTCAACACACCTTTCACTTTATTTTCATCTCTGTACAAAAAGTGAAAGAGATTTAAGGAAAAATTATACCACTGTTATTTTGTAGGACTGAGGCCCATAATTTCTTGCAAATTAGTAATTCTGACAGTTTTATCCAGTGTTTTCAGTGTGCTTTTACATAGTATTTTAGCTATAATTTAAATACCTGAAAAAGAATCAAGCTAATCAAACCTCAGATCTCTCCCACCAACTAGAAAATTTTAATAGTCAATTACTTGCAATTTTGATGCAAGGTATAGATTAGTCTGATAGAATTAAAAAACTAACTGTGGTGCCTTTCTATAAGTTCCTTTGTTATATGAAAACAATGTAAAAACTGACATTGGCTTTGATTTTGTAGATAAATCTAAAACTATCTTTCTCATATTCCAAGTGTTATGTTCATGTGGGGGGAAAAAAAAAAACAACCTCTGTACTAGGTAGAATTCTGGCAAGGCATGCACACACAGATGCAAACCATGTTGTAAAAAATAAAATTAGTAAATTGACCAAGCTCAGAAGATTTAACTAATTACAAATAGAGCATCATCAAATTAGCAAGTCTTCTTTTTCCTCTGTTTCCTGTCCAAGGAATGGCCTAACAGAATGTGAAAGATGCTGAAGGCTGAACCAACTGCTGTTCACAATAGATTTTGTGAAAGAACAAAAGTATTCACTTGTAAAACAAGTCTTATTTAAAGTGATATCTCTGTTCTGTTCAGCATGCTGCTATGGCAATTATAAATATCATACAATTTTGTTATCCCACTTTGCTGTTATTAAAAACATGCTCTAACATGAAGCAATCTTTTAACTTCCACAATTTAAATAAGTATGTTTTTTTTGTGTGTGGTACCTTATGATGTTACACAAATAGAAAGCACTATTAATAAACCACTCATTTATATTTATAAATGTCCAGGGGAAAAAAAAAAAAAAGAGAGAGAGCAACAGGATGGTTTTATCACTTAGTTTTTAACATGATTTGTGAGGAATTTTTCCCTGATTCATCCTTTATCAGAACTGCAGTGAATTTTACCAGGTTAATTTCAGCCTATCATTAGATCAGGTCTATTTCTCGTTGATTTTTATTTATTACAAATAAACTATGCATTTACCTCAGTAAGACATCTATGACAGTTGTTGTGTTCATCCTCTAGCTGCCCCAAAGGAATCACCAGTGACCACCGGTTCTTTTGGCACAGTTTCTGCCCCGAGATAAGACTCCAGTAGTTGCTTTTAGATCTATAGGTTCTTTCTGAAATGCACTTATGATTTGTAAAAAAAGCTGTTCAAATTCCCTGTATCTGTGCCTGGAGCAAATAAAACACATTTCCTTTAGAATTTGCTTCTGGCTGACTGCCCTCACAATGAACACAAGTCTATTTTTTTAAGAAAATCAATGCTTCTAAAGAACTTCGCTTTCAAAAGCCTATCACAGGAAAATAGGATTTACTTATTTATATATAAGAATATGTACTTAGATGAATATTTGCTCTCCCATGAGGAAAAGACTAGGCCAGGTTAGGGCTTGTTTGCACAGATGTTTCAGGGCGTACTTCATACACATGCAATTGAGCTAAGTCATATTAATATTTGTAAGACACTGATGATGTTAACAATCACCCCAAAAGCTTGCACTTTTCATTAATATGTTATAGGTCATGTTATTCTCAGAACAATATTAATTAGTGGAGAGAAAATGTAAGAAAGTTATTAATTTGGTAGAGACACAACTCTTTTTTAATCCTTGTGTGGAGAGGAACTAGGAAGGTAAGCAGTATGGTTTGTGGTTAACAGCCTTTTCTCCATCCCACAGTGAATGAGTTCAGCTATATTTGTGAGCACAACAGCACACAGAAACCACATTTAACTCTGCTATGGCATGAACTGATTCAATACTGCTCTCTTCAGAATTCCTTCTAGTGAATTATAGACAACAGACAGAATCAAAGCAACAGTTTCTGGAACTTCAATTTTTTGAGTAGTTTGTCATTTGTGATCTTTAACTACATAAAGTTTTTTCAGCTGTGTATAATGAGAGAAAAATCACAAAGAAATCATAATATGTTGAGAATATGTAAAGGCACTACACATGATCAAATTTGCTTTGATTTGCTTTGCTGAAAAATACTGAGTCTTTGGGTTGAAGAGCAGGAGACTATATTGTAGGTCTGTTTTAAGCAGTCCCCTATGTGACCAGAAATGTATAATGTATTGGAAACTTTACTGAGTTTAGAAATTTATCAATCCCATGTAATGAAATCTACAGTTTTATAAAATGTTTTAAAGGCTATTGCAGGCATTTCTGATTGTACATGCATTTTACTGGAAGAAGAAGAATACAGGTTCTTGGAGGAACTGTCTGCACTGCCAACAATCCCCACAAACAAAATTACCTTAGAATAATTTTGGTTTTTTCCTAGACATCACTCTGCCCACTGCCATTATCAGACTTAAGACCCCAACGTGCAACAGGACAATCACAGACTATTTTCCTAAGAAAAATTAGATAAATTTTTCTTTATCTTCTTTTTCTTGGGAAAGAAAAAAAAGATAAATATGTGCAGCTTTATAAATATATTTGAAATCCAATGCCATTTAAAGACAATATCTTTTTAGACTATCTGAGGAAATATAATATCTATGTATTCAGAAGTAACCATCAGAAAGAAGAAGGTGGTTTCTTGTTACTGATCCTCTTCAAACTTTTTCCTTTTTTACTCTTTTTTTTTTCACTGATATCTCAAGCTAATTTAAGTCAAAATTATTAATCTTTTTATAAAACTGGACAACAAAATATCAGTGTATATCAAAACAAATATACAATTATAAGCAAAAGGTCTCTCTTCCACTACCACTGAAAGAAAACCACTTGATTGCTGGTTATGACTACAATGACTACATTTTTAATTTTTGAGGAAATGTATGCACACACCTTCATGTTTCCTTCCGTATGGCCTCAGTGAACAAACAATAAGTGAGAGCATATATATTGCTAACCTACCACCCTATTCTACCATATCTCCTCTTATGCTTCCCTCACAGATCAGAATTCATGTAGAAAACTGCTATATTGCATGCAGTAAATGGCATATTGTGGTGAAAGCAATTGTATTGAGACTCTGGATCTGATAACAGCCATCGAAGATTCTATGCCTTTCAACAGGTTTCAAGTTCACAGCTGACCTAGAGTCCAATTTAAGTGCAATCCTACAATTTCTACAGCCAATTGGCACATTATCTTTCCCCTTCCTAACTCTTTCTCATTAGTCATAAGTGCAAGATACAGCACAGAGATGATTGCAGTAATTGGCATAGCACCTCAAATGAAAACCAGGCTAAAGCCTGAACTCTGTGAGGAGTAGTATATATAATATTTATTCAGTGTTCCCATCAACTAACTACATTTTTAAATTGCAGCGAAAAAAGGACAATGAGTCAATTGATCAAATGTATTTAATGCATAGGCAAATGTAACAAACCAAACACTCTTGTATTCAACACATAGATTTATGAACTGTGGTCACATAACGTTTCTCAGCCAATGACTTCCTACTCAACAAGTTGTCAAAACTATAAAAGAGCTCCATTACTAAGTAAATTGTTATTCACCATACCCAGAAGTAGAGAGAGCTGATCCCCAAGTACTCATTTATGCATTTATATAAGTAAAAATTGTAGGTTCTCACACTGACTTTTTGTTTCTAGAAAGAAAGGCACAATGGTTTCAAAATATTTCCATTTATGCAAGGCAGAACTGAAAATGAACAAACAAACAAAAACCCCCAAACCTACTAAACTTCACAAACCACTAAAAAGATGTTAATCATATTGAGAGGACATTAAATTAAGCCCATGAGACTAGACTAAGAATCGTCTGACTCTTTTACTGGAAAGACTTTTTCTCATTTTATGATGGCAGGGAGAGAGAGTATTTTCTTTTGGTGAAAGACTAAGATTGCTTGACAAGAGACACTTGTAGTAAGCAAGACATATTTTTGTTCTTCTTTACCACTTGTGTGCAAGGGGAAGTAACAGAATAACACATTATGCCAGTTGGTGTTTAAATATGCATTGCACATAATCCTGCTTGAGGGTGTATCAAATTGCACTTTTACAAATAATTGAAAATTACACAATACAGATTTGAGAGGAAATCATATTGTTACAACAGAGTAGGCAAGCATTTTAATACAGCTGCTGCCATTACTTCTGAAATGTTGCAGTCATTATGTAGATCTATGTATGTCATTTCCTCAAGACCAAGTAAATGGCTGAAATTTAGCAAAATGTTGTTAATCATTGTTATTTATATTATAGTTATTTATTCTAAAAGGGCAGATAGTTTGTTCAGTATGCATATTCTTATTCCACACTAAAGGCAATTCATACATTGTACATGGAGAAATTTATGCAAGAAGGAGGGGAAATCTATTTCAATTTTTATCTTAATTTAGACAAAAGTGTGAATTTAGTTAGTCAGGTTTGGCTTAAGGCTTTTTTCATAAATCTCTTTTTTTATTGAAAGTTGTAACTGGATTTATTGCTAGAAATTAGTACTAATAAGAATTTTCTTTTCATCATTCAGAGTCTATAGTTAAAAAGAAATAATTCTAATTAGGCATACCATTCAATATGAATGTTATTCTTAATCATTTCACATTAAATCTTTTCTCATCTAATAATAAATTCATCATTTTCCAGAAGATCTTTAAAAGATAAGAAAACAAAACAAGACAGTTTGGTAATCTGGCTGGGAAAAATACACATCCTTGGCTGCAGCTAAAATCCTTTCACATGATACAGGTCATTATTATCAATAATTACAAGCAGCATTATTTTCTTTATTTGTTAGAATGACTCACTTTATAGATAAAAGGCTTCATCCAACTGCATATTCCGATGTTTTGTATTCATAACTTATTTTGTATTTTGTCAAATAACATCATGAAAATTATTTTAGAATTCTGTTTCTGTCACAAAAGGCCAATAAATTACTGAGCTTATATGTAAAATATACATAGGTTCATAAGTGTATATACATATATATATATACATATACACACATCCACACTTATCTATGCATTGTATCTATCTTTCTAGGTAGCTTGATATACACACATTTGTGTAGATACAAAAATATTACTGACTCACTTAATTGTTAGCCATCAAAAGACAACATTTTAAGTTGAAAGAACTGAAGACTAATGTCTCTGGCATTGCTCTGAAGTCAAAACAAAAGATAGGAAGATGCCAAGAGTAGTCCAAAATGGGAAAATACTCTCATCTCAAACAAGACCAGAAAAATCTTAGACTTTTGGAGCAGACTACACAGAAACTTGCTACATTTTCAAAGAAAAATTCTAATAACTGGGACACTGACTGGAAAACATGCCACCAAGCAATGTGATATGAAGAATTAGAAAGGAATTTCTCCTCATAACTAATGATTTGTCAATGGACATTCTGTATCTGTTACACACTCTGTCAAGAAATAAGAAATGTCTTTGTGACTGACTTTCTGATTAAACCTGGGGAGCATGAGTGGAATCACAGAGGCACCACAGCCTGAGAGCAAAGGGAATCCACTCAGGAGTCTCCAACAAGCGCTTTGGTTCCTTGGGCAGAAGAGGACTCAATCTGGCTCTTCCTGAATGGTTGGTTAATCTATAGTGAATGAAAATATCACTCTGAGCTCTTTGTTCTCCTGTCCCTTCTATGTCCAAAACAGAGCAGGAACTGTATGTGTCTCACACGTTTTTTCAGGCTGGAAAGCATTTCTAAACCAGATGAATAATCTTGTTTAAATTTCTGCTAATTACAAGGCTTTCGTATTTCTCTGGCTTTACTTCTGAGGAACTCTAAAAACTATCTTGTCTGGATTCCCCACCTAATTCTGTTTTCTAGCGGTGTGTAATCTCTACCAGGTATCATTTTGAAACCAAGTTTTATCTTGTAGCAAATGAAAGGATAGTAGCTTGAAGCAATATTACAGTTTAGCACAGCTATTCCCCAATTTGGTGCTCCCACTGAAACACAAAACCATGTGCTGTTTGCTCTCATCTCCCTCTCTCCTCCTATCCCTGTCGGGTGGCTGGAGAGGAGAATTGGAGGCAAAAAAGGTGAAGATCATGGATTGCAATAAGAACTATTTATTGTATCCATCAAGGTCATAAGAAAACCAGTGATACTAACAACGAAGTCTGCCAAGAGAGAGGAGAACAATTCACATGTTATTGCTCACCCTGCAGAGCTGGTAATGCATAAATCATTGCCATGCTGCACAATCCCTAAGAGACCCTTGCCCCCATCCCTTGGAAATGGCATGAGGTGGAATAGAATAACCTCTGGATCAGCCATGTCCTCTCCTGGCTACAGCAAAAATTAACCCTGTCCTGGCGGGAAGCAGGACAAGCAGGCAGCTCTTTCATCCTGAAGAAACCCACCTTTCATGCAAACAGCAGAAGCACTCAGAGTATTAAGTTAATAATGATTTCCCCCTTTAAGGAAAACTGATGTTAGCCTGATGATAAAAATTAGAAGATTAGCAATATAGTCTGCTTTATGTAGTGTCTTTTCACTTCAGATTGCACATGCAGTCTAGACAGCTCTACTCCTTACTCCTGTCAAAGCAAATGAGAAATGACACAGTAAGCAAATTTGTTCTTTTTTTCTTTTATTTTTTTTGTGTGTAGTCCCTAGCCCAAAGGGACCTGTTTAATCTGTTTACTTATTATTATATTTAATCACATATCCATCTTGCAAAACAATTGCTGGTACAAATGTTAGTCTATACTCATTCACCTCAGGAGATTCCTCTCATCCATGAAAGAGCCAAGGCTTAGGGGAGAGTGATAAAAGTTCTGGCTTCTGTGCAACTGTGTCAGTATGACTTTCAAGAAACATTAAGTATGTTCTTATACATTTCTCAGGAATAATTCCAGAAGATGAAATCATGCACACAACTCTAGAAGACACAGTCATCTATCCACTGACACAGAAGAACAGACACTGCCCTTTGGCATGGAGATGGGACTCAGACTACACATACTGAAGGCATAGAAATATAGGAAAAAAGTAAAACTAAAGGACAAATATAGGAAAAAAGTAAAACTAAAGGACAATAATAATAAAGCCACACCTTGGGAGCCTAACCCTAGGGTGTGTTTATGCAGCTGTAAGTCAGCCCTCATAACACAAATTAATGCAGTGCTTAGAGACTCCTTGACTTCATCTTGTCATCCTCAGATCCCTGTGGTTTTAGTCCTCTATTTGCACAGATTTTTTTTTCTCCTTCAAGCATGGAATTCTTCTACAACTGCATAATTCAAATGGAGTATTTCATGGACCAGGATGTTGGTCCAGCCAAACAGAAGCACGAAATCTCAAGATTCCATGACCTCCCCATTGATTTCCACCAATATTACAGTGAAGAAAATAGTAGAGCGTATCTGATGAGCCATTGTTTGCGACAAAAATAAGACTAGAAGAGTCGTACAAATCAGAAGCAGTTTGATTTTAATTTACAAGTGTTCCTAGAAAAACAGTGTCCAATCTATTTAAAATCCAGTACATCCAACTTTTACCTCTTCTTTTACCTCCTATACATGTAATGCTCTTTAAAAAAAAAAAAAACAAAAATACTGTGCTGGGTCCATCCTGACATTGATGAATTGTTATTTCTTTAAGCATCAAGAAGGGCAGAAAGAGACAAGGAAAGACCAAATGAGTACTTCATACTCTATTGATCACTGTGGGAAAGGAGGTGTGCAATCAAAATTTAAAGTAATCTGTCCTGAAACCTTTGAGATTTTCATTCATTAAGAAGTAAAGTCTTACTGAGTTAAATTTAAAAATTCAATACATAAAGCTTAATTTCCTATTCAAGGCATTTCTACAGTAACTTTAAATTAAAGCTTGTAAGAGAAATAAATTTCAGTAGCAAAGATTTAAAAATAAGAAGAAGCCTTTAATATTCTAAATGATTTATAAGTGATGCAGATGAATCTGTGTCTCCATAACGCCAAGACTGTTCATTGCTTTAGTTTTTACCTTTTGAAGGAGTTACATATCTGTAGGTAGGCCTCTGCTATTCGTATGATTATTGTGGAAGTGCTTCTCACTTTGCTCTTTTTCCATGGGCTTTGGTTGCCCAGCATTCCCAGGATGACACACCAACACCTCTGAAGACTTTTCTTTGTCAAGCTCTGCAACTTCCTCAACCCATGTCTAGAGTAGACATTAAAAGTGAAGGGGAAGCAAGAGCAGAGAGCAGAGCAGAAGCAGAACCCAAATGAATGTTTCCTGAAGCAAGAAGCTTTACTTGTGAGAAGAGGAAACCTAAGCTGAAAAATGCTCTCTGGATGGGTGTATGTATTTTAAAGAAGCTTTTCAAGGCTATTGTATTCACACTGTGCTTATGATGTTCCATTTCTTACTCTGCTAACAGACTAAATTTCTGGTGTGCAAGGAGTGGTTTGCATTTCATTATGTACACAAGACTGCATCAGGACTACCACCAACTTACCCAGACTTTGCCACAGAGAAATGTTCTGAGGTCTAGACACATGGAGAAGAAACTCTTGTCTCATTTTAAATCATAGCAGGCCCAAAACACCACAGTTGGTATCCTACTTGCATCCTACCCAAGATGCAAGTAGGGTCATCCCGGAATTTTACTCCTAAGGCAGAAAAAATTATTGTCATTTTGTCAAAAGTGTATCTCTAAAGAAATGAAGGGAAAGGTGCATCTAGATCTTTAATTGGAAATATAGGAAAAATAAAAAATCAGGGAAAACAAAGAAAATGGTAAGCTGCTTTCCAAATGTTTTTTCAATGCCTCACTGTTGAAAGATAACTTGTATTTCTTCTGTGTGGTGTGGTTTGGCACTCAGTTGACAGGCATCATGTCTCCAGGGGATTTTAAGAATGCTGTAGAGGTGGCTTCTGTTCATTTTCTTGTATGCACTGAGGAAAGCTCACAGATAAGAAGATAAAAGCTTCAAAACTCTGCAATGAAAATATGAAAATGCTGAAAGAGAACAGAGCTGAGGGAAGAAAGGAAACTTCAGAGCTGATTTGAACATGATTTAAAGAGTGTGACCTGAATGATGAGCAATAAAAATAATAAAGAAACAAATAAAATGAAACAGAAAAGAAACTGGCCTGCAGCAATATTCATAATTAAAACAGTTTTAAAGTAAAATTTTCTTGATTCAATTTGTGTGTTTCTGACCATGAAGCAAAACCCCTGCCATGCATTTTCTAATCAGCTCTAGTGTACAAGGTGAGAACACAAGTGTCTACCTGAAAAAAAGTCAAAATCACAATGTCTCAAATAAGTCAATGCCAAGGAAAAAAAAGATGTGCATTTAGATGTTTTTTCCCTGAATTTAATCTGTGCAGCAACTGTAGTGGCCAACTCCATCATAAAACTAAAAAAAAAACCCTCAAAACAAATAAAAGCCACGTTAGTTTAAGTTGTATTATAAAAATCTAATATATAAGAAATCATAAGGCCTGGCAGCATTGATATAAAACTTACCTGTGACTGCAACTACTGAAGACAACAGTTCACACCAAGCACTTATGTGTGTGAACAGGTTAGAAAGTACAAGGTAATTCACTACCTAAAAATTGTTTAAGCTCTGTTAGCTAGAGCCTCTTGCTGACTTAAAGCTCTAGCACTGTATCTAAGTTCTTACAAGACTGGTATTATAATCAGAGAGTGGAGGATGTAACAAAGATATTAAGAACATATTGTCCTCTTGACTGAAGGGATTACAGTCTGTGTGGTTTCCAGAAATATAATTATCTTTCTGTTATAAGCTCTGCTACCATCATTAATAGGTAAAAATATAAGGAAAGAGGTAGAAGGTGTATAAGCCAATATGTGCATTTCATTAATAAAAATGTATGTAGGCAGGAATATGAAAAAGATGGAAGGAATATTCAGGTCTTCCTCAAATACTGTCAAGTGATTGCAAAATAGAAAAACAAAATCTGCTGTGACACTACGATATCTTCCAGAACTCTATCTCACTATTACAAGAAGATTCCAGCTTTATAGATAACATGCATATAATTATGACACTTAAAAAACCCCCACTTGAATGCAGTCAAGAACCAAACCAAACAAAAAAATGTCCATTTACTTTTCTGTTTAGTTCCCTTCTTATTAACCACACTTCTATTACACAAATTTCAAACTGTTATTTATAGAAAAGTCATGAGTTTTGTAAGGCAAAGAGTTTAAGATACAAAAAGCTATCTAACCCAACAGACAGACCGATAGGTAAATAGAAAAACAAGGGGAATACTCCCATAACATCATTTGCCATTTACACTCTAGAATTATCAAAGCAGGTTTCTGTATGAATGTGAAGAGCAGGGCATTGCAGTTGGCTTAGCTGTTGGACCTGGTTTATGTCAAGTACCATACAACGTTACTTCATGTACACTATTGGGCAGGCGTGTGCATGTGTTCGCTGCCCCACAGGACACTAGCTGGGATATAAATCAGCATTGTAAAAACAAAAGTTGAGGCTAGCTGGAGGAATAATACTCAGATTCTGCTCCAGGGGTAGCAGTGCAGTAATAACCTGCCCCAGTACCTGAGCTGTTTCTAAAACTACTCAGAGCCACAAAAGTGCCACTTCAAGGCAGAGCAGTTACCTCACAGTATGTGCTCCCTCATTGCTTGGCAAGGACAAGCCTGTCCAAGGGAGCAAAGGCCCCTCAGCTCTTGTCCTTTCACCAGTCCGTGCTTGAACATTGTAGAAATTCACAAATATGGAGGTTTTTCTGAGATCTAAGGCAAAATAGTTCATAATATTAACTTCTTCACTGAGGCAGGGGCAGAGTAACCAGAACTTTACTCAATCTAACCCTCACTTATGTTTGCAAGTACATGGAGCATAACATCTTAAAATACTCTAGCAAAGCCAAGGCTGTAAAATACATACACTAATATCATCCAGAACCTCTATAATTGGGAAAAGAGCCTCAGTAAGGGCAGCAAACAAGCAACACCGCGCTCAATATGAAACAGCTGTAACATCTCCAGCAACAGTTAAACTTGTAAGTCAGAGAAAGATACAAACAAAGTTGAAAAAGAAAAAGACATGGTTCCCTTCCCTCCCCTTCTCTTCCAGTCTTAACAGTTAAAATTGATTTCCCACAAAGCTCTTTAAAAGCTTATAAACAGGAGCTTATATCAATAAGTGGAGTGATTAATCACACTGAGTAGTGCTTCAACACAGGCATGCAAATTTCCACATACTGCATAATGTAATCAGTTGATTAAATGGGATCGTACACAAAACGTGCCTTCACAGATATATACAATCAAGTAACAGCAATAAGAGAGAGACTATTGACTCTAAACAGAAGTAAAATCCCCCCATTAAAGGGAGAAGAATTAAGAAACAAATTAATGATCTTATAAAAGGAAGACTCTTGAAAGTGTAGCAGTTGAAAAAGAACACAGCCTGTGTTGAATGCTTTTGCATTGAATGATATTCCCTTTCTATTTACTGCATAGAATTAGTCCCTTATTACTGTGAATATTCTGTAATGGGCTAGTTAAAACGGCATAATTTGTTTCCTAAAGCCTCTTTAGGAAAGCCTTCCTGTAGAAGGCTTCTCTACCCTTTAAGTAATCTGTATTGAGTACATTTAACATTCTGATAGTAGGAAAACACTCTTTTCAAAGCGAGTCATGGTGTTTTTTCTTGCCAGTTACACACCACTATGGCAAGAAAACCAAAATACCTATATGCAGCAGTAAGCAGTAATTACAGCAGAAATTTAATATTTTCCCATTAAAAATGACAAAATAACCAAACAAAAAACATTGAAGACCAAGGGCATAAAAAGGTTTTAAATCCAAATATTATTTATTTTCCCCCTTGTATATATATTTTCACTACACAATTTTGCTATGGAAAGACTTTTTCAAATATCATCTATCTTTACTCTTTTATTCTTCATGCAGACATGGCTAAAGGACTGTAGCCACAATACACAATTTTCAAATACTAAACTGGTCTGTAAGAGTATCTTCAGAGGTCTTGTCAAGTTTAGATTAGAATAGGATTTGGAGAGTAACAGATCTTTGTCTTTCTGCACCAAATGTTGGATTCTCCACCACTGATAAACTTCACCTTAAAATAAGGAGGTTACAGGGTTCACAGAGCAGCTAGTTCTTTTTATCTGCAAGCACACACTGAGCCCAGATTTTCTGCCACTGGCTTTCTGACTGAAAAGCAAGTACACTAAAAAGAGTCATAAGAAGATTCAGTCTATAACTGGGGAGGAATCACATGTCATGGTATCACCTGGGATGGAGTTAGTTTACTTCCTAATAGCTGGCACAGTGCTGTGTTCTGGATTTAGCAGGAGTACAATGTTGATAACACCCTGATGTTTTAGTTGTTGCTAAGCACTGCTTACCATTAGTCAGGGAGGGACTTTTCAGTCTCTGATGCTCTGCCAGCAAGAAAGCTGGAGTGGCACAAGAAGCTGGGAGGGGACACAGCCTGAACAGCTGACCCAGACTGGTCAGAGGGACATTCCATATCGTATGACATAATGCTCAGTATATAAACTGGGGAGAAGGCTGAACAGGGCTGCTGCTTGGGAATTGGCTGGGCATCAGCTGTTGAGTGACAAGTGAATGAGAGGGGCTCAGTTGCCAGCTGGGATTACACCATGACCCTGTATAAAACCAGTTCTGGTTAAATCTGAACTACAGTAATTTTGAAATAAAAACCAAAATGAGAAATTAGCGTAAGAAATAGCTACATGTTAATCTTAGCAAATATGAATAGTTTCATTAAGTTCACAGCAGACAATAAATGTATGAGTATTTGCAGAGCAGACAACACGTGATTATTTGCAGAGTACAGATGGAGCTGGGACTCATTGAGTGGGAATATAGAATAAAAAATTCAAAATAGTGCATGAAAAGAAAAAAACAACTTGAAAGTTATTTGAATTGTAACTCACCTGCTGATCTGAATTTAAATGTATTTATATCTACCATATTCCTTAAGATCTGAATTAGTGCAGAAAATACAACCCTCTGCCTGAAGGCAGGCAACAGTATCATCTCATACCAACCAAGAAATATTAGAACATAGAAATCCACTAAATCTGGCATTGAAAAAAATTTTTTGCTTGTTAAGAAACCACATTTATTTATATCATATCAATACAAAGACTGATCTTATCCCTTTCCAGTGGAATTATTCATTCTTTTATGCTCTAAAGAGTCACCACAAAAACATAGTGGCTTAGGTTATTGTTTATTAATCTCTTTTTTTATATCAGTAATTTTTCCCTTTTTGCAGTTTTCTTGAAGTTTGTCCTGTCATGCCCTTTCTTTAAAGACAGTGGTAAGTGGTGGCAGGACTCCTCAGGGACAGCAAATCTGTTCAGAAAATTTTGCTAACATAGCCCTAGAAACTCAAGAAGTTAAAACATTGGGCCTATATTCTCATTAACATATCTCAAATTTGATGTTTTAAATATTCAAGACATTTCTGAGAAATGCAGCAGAAGGCTGGTTTTCGTGAATGTTGCTCTAGCCCTTATCTCTGTGATTACAATCTCTGCATCTCTCACAAAACAATTTAGAAGAGAGAAAATAAGTACACCTTGAAAAGCAACTAAATTAAGATATACTAAAATCAGTTCTAAACTTCCTTTTAGAGCCATAATTATTTTTGTCAGTCTTGGACATTTTAGATCTGGTAAGCTTATCTCCAGGTATGCCTGACACTCCTTCAAATTTACTTCCCTGCCAAGTAAACCAAAACCACTAGTTATGAAAAAAAATTATTGCTGACAGTCCGGAGACAGGTGGCTACTTTGAAAAATTAGAATATAAGGAAAGAGATTAATTTATGAAGAATCTAGGAAATACCGCGGAAGAAATAATTAAAAAATGGGGAGAAATTTATATTTTAAAAAGTTAAGTCAAAAAAGAATGACAAATATCTAAATATATATATTTACTATTCACATTGTTCTACTACAGCTAGAAAAATGATCTGTGTAATGAAATTCTGTGTTTAATGAATAATACTGTGTAAATTTGCTAGTATAGTAATCTTGCATTACAACTACCTTATATCCCTATTTGTCTAAAGCTAATATAGGGAACAAGGATCTTAGTCAAATAAATCCCTGGTTCCAGCTGTATTATCCAGAGGAAAACAAAGTTCATAAAGCTACTTAATCTGAAGAAAAGAGGTATATCAACTTTTCACTCAAAACACTGCTTCAAAGTTTCCTTTTGATCAACAGAAAACTACAAGGAAGAAAATTCATTTACAGTTTCACTAGGAATGGACACGAATGAATAGAACATTAGGTCACTTTAGTTTCAGCTACCAAATCTTTTTCTTGATTTTGCATATCTGCATTTATAACCAGATGAGGTACAAATGTTTACCTCTGATATATCATCTCATAAATATTTTGCCTGAAACTTAGAAGTGGCAAATAAGATAATTTTTACAGAGTAGAATGTTTGTAAGCAAAAAAACTTGATGACCAGAGCAACAAATACACAGCATGCACAGGCCACCTCACCTTCTTGTTCCTTTTTGATTGTTTGTAAATAGTAGATAAGCTTGACATGTCATTCATTTCTAATGCTACAAGTAAATTAATCAGGGCTCTTACATGAGAAAACGTACTTAATCTTCCTACTTTGATTTAGAATACTTTATATGGACACGTACCATATATACGTATTTAGGGTACAACAACGAATTTTTTCCTTCCCTTAAATGCAGCTCTCTTTTTAATGGGCATAATAATTATCAGATTCTCTTTACTGTATTGTTTGATTTAAGTTTTTAAAATGAACACTGAATCTACATAACTCAAGCTATTTCCACAAACAGCTCCAATGCTGTGGAAAGAAGTAAATTTTTACATCTAAGGGATCATGAAAAGAAGACCAATAAAACAAAGCTTGCCAAATGGCAGAAAAAGGACAAGGACACTTTTTGTTCTCCCTGAGTGAGTAGAATCAGCCCAGTGGAGTAACCAACCTTCAAGGAGAGCAGTGACAGACAGAGGCTCTGTGCATGCACACCAAGCTACACACCCATGGCACCCCAGCTGCCCTGCCAGCAGAGACATGCTCTGAATGGAATCAAAAAGAAGGAAAAGCTGGGTCCCAGCATTGATACTTACTGCTACCAAACCTCCCTTTCCCCACAAAATGCATAACCCACACCTCTGCTATGTTTTTTCTCCATGCTCCATACACATTAGATTTGCAGGGCTTCATATTTTCTACCATGAGAGTAACCAATGTCACTTCCTATCACCCATGGAACAACTCATAAAATAGTTCTGGAACTGAAAAGACTGGATGCTTTGTACCCCTGTACAATTAATGTCAAATATAGAACCATGCAAAAGACCATCTGAAATGGGTTTTGGAAGGCACCAATGAGCACCTGGCCACTTGTGGGGAAGAAGAATAGAGGTTGCTTCCTCTGCAGTTTTTAAAAGTTGGATGTTATTGAACAAAGATGTCAAGAAAAAGACAATGAGAAGTCTGAGAACAATTTCAGCAATGTACTTTGCAATATTGAAAAGCTAAGTACAATTCCAGGCTTTGTAATGACTAGCATTTGAAAAGGTTCTCTCTTGTCTAAGTTCTAAACACTCTATTCTACTGAACATACTGGATGTGTTTTCTGTGAATCAGATAGGAAAAAAACACCAGTGAATAATTTTATTTTTGCCACTCTCTCACAAGTCCTAGCAGATCCAGTAATACTGTGAGAGACTTACTAAATGTGTATTTATTTAGGGGAATTTTTTTTCTTGTGCATACTTTTTACGTGCATGTTTATAAGACCACTGTAAAACACTGAACACACAGACTTCGAGAAATGTTCCCCTCAGGATCAAGCAAACATAAGACAGAACCTGAGGTTTTAGCACCCTGCTTTGACTAAATGAATACAGCTGACAGGTTTTCTTTATTATTAACTTAAATGCAAAATGCCACATATTGCCATCATAATGCAGAACATTTGGGCATTACTAATTGTAATTGCTTATAGACAAAAGAAGTGTCTGCATTTATTGGGTTAACATACACAACACATATGGGACATTTAAAACTTTTTTCTCAGGATGATCTTCAGATGCGTTCAGGAACTCTCTGAGGTTCTCACAACGTCATTGGCATATATGTAAATTAATTAAAACTCACACAATCTAGAGCAGACTAGCAAATGTTGAAGAGGGGAGAAGATGTCAGCAAAATTTGCCTCAGAAGTCTCCACTCTGACTTGTGATACAGGAACTTAGTTCAGCCAGAGAAGTTTTCAGATTTCTGGTTCCTGTGAGTACTTGAAAAGAGGTATTGTACTTAAGAAGAGAACTTGTACTTGATTTGTCCATGAAATAAAGTTCAACTTGTGAATTTCTAAGCTTTACAAGAATTCAAGGTCAGGACTTCCACCAGTTACTTGGTTTTGCTAATGAGATTTTTGTGGGGACGGTGAGGTGGACAAAGGGATGTGATACAGTCACTTCAAGCTCTTTACAAACCAGGGGAATTAAAACTTTTCATGCAAGACTTCAAAAAGCATAATCTTGTAATACTACATTTATCAAGTATGCTTGGTGTTAACTTCAGACACCGCTTTGGTGTGTACCGTGGTTTTCTCTAATCATTCTAAGGGAAAAAAAATACCTATAATTTGACTGATTTTTCTTTCTCATGGTTTTAAAAAGATAATGGCTCTGCAAACCTTTCAAGCCATGTCCTGAATTCTCAAAATACCTAATCCCTACTCAGAATATAAACAAGCTGCTATTAGGTTTCACTCTTTATGCTGATAACTTGAACAGTGATTCATAGCCTCCACCATTTTCAATTAACAGAACTGAGCATTTCTTCCAGTTTGCCCCCTTTATTTAAATTCTGCTGTTTGCTTTGAAGCAATACAGATTCATTATTTATTAATGACTCTCACTAAGAATTAACATAGACAAAATTAAGAGTAACATGCCTTCTAAATGTGCTCAGATGATTGGAATCATAAAGCCACTGAATAATTTAGGTTGGAAAAGGCCTTTAAGATCAACAAGTCCAACTTCTAACCCAGCATCACCAAGTCCACCACTAAACCATGTCCCTGAGTGTCACATCTATGCATCCTTTTTACATGTTATGGGGAGAAACTGGCAATATCAATCAGACAGTTTTATACTTTCCATAGGATTTAAGCATAAAGAAATATATGCATTTGCAAATCTTTTCCTAGGCAGGCCATAAAATTCTTAAATATTGCCTTTTGTTCCTCTCCATTTATCAAAGACCATTTGAAATTTCCTGGGGAAAAAAAAATTAGGGATGTTAAATCTCAATTAGAACTTAATATGGTCACTTCTGTAAAGGATGATAAAAATGCTTTTATAAGTGCATTAATAGCAAATGGAGGGGCAAGGGAAACTTCAATTCTTTTTTGGACATGGCTGGAGAATATAATTACCAAAGATGAGGAAAAGACTGAGGTATTTAACACCTTCTTTGCCTCAGTTTTCAAGAATTAGACAGGTTGTCCTCAGGACAGCTGGCCTCCTGAGTTAGTAGATGGGGACAGGGAGCAGAACAGACCCCCTGTAATCCAGGAGGAAGCAGTTATTGACTTCATATATATTCAAATATATGGAAAGACTTTTTGAAAGTACCATTCATCTCCATTATGAAAACATCACCCAACTACTTTATTCTTCATATAACATACAAGAGATGCTAATAAACTGCTGCAGTACAAGATTCAACCAGATTGAAAAGAACACTACCAACAGTCTAAAAGCAGTCACTCCCTTACAAGTGATGAGTAACCTACAGCCTGAAATCAGACAAGCACATTCCTGCCATGAATGACAGAATCTTTCCCAGTACTCTCTAAAATTATTTTATCATAAAACTTGAATACAGCTTGACTCTGGGACGACATTCAGCATCTAAAGTTCTTAAGAAGACATATGTCAGGCTCATGGAATGGGAAGATTTTTGGCCTTGTCATTCTCATATTTTGAAGGATACACAGCTTATGCTACCCAGAGCTGATCCTTTGTGAGAGAAAGAGTTTTGGGAGAAGTCTGATTCTGTAATCAGCCTAGAGCACTCTTAAGACATGCAAGCAGAGACTGAGGCAGTGGGCTGCCTATACATGCTCTCCTCAAGCAGAAACTCATCCAGCATACTTTAAAGCATGTTGAAGCCTCTTGTGGAGCTAGTGTACTAATTTTTCTTCAGTTGCATTCTGTCTCAGTCCACGAGTCAGAAAAGAGCATGACATACTGTGCAGAAATGGACAATTTCAAAAACTATTTGCCTTCTGGTAGAGGACAATTTCTGATCCTTTTTCATCTTCCTAAGGCATTTTTGCTGAGGAAAAATGAACTCATGTAGAGATCAGAAAAATCATTACACTGCTTGAGCAAAGGCTCTATGTGCTTTAAACAGTGTTAGGAGAAAATAGTTTATTACTATAGAAATTCAAAAATTTGTGAGACTCCTGGAACCTAATAAAAAAGAGCCTGTGATAAATTACTGTGACAATTTACCACCTCCTTGCATTACCCAGGCTTCTATTTCTAACCTGAAGGTTTATATTAGTGCTACAGTTGAAGCCAGCTAAATGTGCTTGTCACTTGAATAAATTCACCCATTTAGAATGTCTACACAGAGGATTGCTTAGAGAGCTCTATTACCTGTATGCTTTGGTGTGTTTCAAATATTGCAGTCAACTGACACTCCTGTTTATAATGGAGGGGTTTTTTTTTCTTGGTTAATTTATGCAGAAAACAGGAATGAGTCAGACTTACACATTTAAAATTTGGAGGAGAAGATTTACAACTGGAGTCAAAACTAGCACCTTGCAAAAAAACCCTCTGCAAAGAAGACACTGAGTGAGTTCCTCATAAACAGGAGAGTCTTTCCAGAAATCCAAGGTCTTCACACAGAAGGTGCTGGAGAAGTTTTCACAGCGAAATATCAGACAAATTCAAGTGCCTGAGTTATGTAGACTGCATTGCTTAGGCAGCAGTAAAGGCTTTCCTTTCAGATGTCTGTGCAGGTGCTCTGACATTACTGCCAGAAGAAATATGCTATTCTTCCCTATATCTTTGAGTTTGAAGTTTCATATTTGGCAGGAAGCACTGCCAGGATACTGGGAAAACACATCAGTATAAAAACGTATTAATTCACAAACTCAAAGTAAGTTGTCAAAATTGGAAGCGCATTAGCTTTACTTCTGACTAACAACTTCATTACAGCTGACTAATTTCTGTAACTCTAAAACTTTGCTGTGGTATTCTTCTAGCTTATTTTCCCATCATTAAAATTAAGGGACTCTGCATGTTCAGTTTTTCTGTCAATCTTCGAATCATATCCAGATATTACTTTGGAAATTCTTCTAGACATTATAGGCTAGTGGGCTGGATGTTAAATAGGTACGAGAGTTCCTACAGTTATTGTAAAAATGGCACAAAAAGTATCAGAGTATTTCCTCTCACTGTGTCTCAATGGTTTATTTTGGTTTGAACCCAACTTTTCCATAGTTTAGGCCTTTTTTTCCCTTTCCAGACTTTGATCTGACATTTCCAAGCAATTTCTAAGAATGCAATAAGGAATACAGGAAGGCAGCAGGAACAGATAACCTATCATTAAAGGCAGTGAAAGTCAATGAGCCTGAAAAATAGCTGTTCAGGCACATTTTACCCTAATAGTTAAAGACTAAGTTTTCAAGCATAGCTTATATGCAGATATCTAACTGAACTGAACTGAATTGAGATAACTGGTCACTTTTGAAAAGAAGAATTTGAAAGACAACTGCAGCTGGTAACCTCTTACTCAGGGTTCTCAAAAGGGTATGCGTAGTAGTGCAACTTTAAACCACCAAAGAGATATTTTCCACATAAGGAAAAAGGATTTCAGTCTTACCACGAGACTTAAAAGGAAAAGCCCTAGAAGATTCTTTGCTCTGCTTGCAGCCATTGGCTCAAGGCCAAGACAGAAACACAGAGAGGTCTCTTTACCTGTCTTTTATATATGTAGCCATTCTCTATTGGGCAGTTGCCAAAAATCCCACCTAAGTCATCCTCTATTTGAAGCAGAGACCAAAGCTTCTCAGGGCTTCTTGGGATGTCCTAGGCAGAATGCTTTCAGGTACCCGTGCTCGGTTTCTATTTTGTTTTTTTTTATTGTTTATTATTTTATAAGTTTATCAAACCTTTGCTTTACAAAACATATCCAAGGAGCCATCTCACAAAGTATTTTTAAGCCATTCTGTGAGGTGCAGGCACCCTCAGAAACTTGATATATCTCCATGTGGCTTATTCCATTCTGGCCATGTGCAAGAATGTGTCAGGTATGAAGTAAAATTGTATATGGAAAGAGGGTTACGTATGAAAAAATGGTGATACAATTATGTATCGTGAAGAAACCAAATTATCAAGGAAGGATTTATGACTTGTAAAGGACATTTATGTGTGCCAGTCTTCCAAGGTTTTGAATGCAGACCTTCAGAATTGTACTTGTACTTGCAGTATAGGGTTTTTTTTTTTTCACTGTGATGTCCAAGTACTGAATCTGATATCTGAAAAAAAAAATCTGTGTATGAATGAAAATACTCATATCTTTGATGGGAAAAACTTAATTAACATACATTACATCTGTCTTTCTATTTATACTTTCTAAGTGTTGTGTTGTCTCCATTAGTTACGCTAACAAATAAATACAAATGCTTTGACATAATAAAATTAAGTGCATATGAAGTAACTGCCAGGTTATGGTCATCTTATTACTCACCCATCATTATTTTTACCTCTTTTATAAAGAGGACAAGCTGACTGAATTGAAACAAATATCTGGTGCCAAAATTCACAGAAAATAAGCAGCTTTTAGATTTCTAAGAAAGAAGAGTGCTTTAAAGGTAACTTTTCAAAAGTACAAGATGCTGAAAAGATCTGACATTGTATTTTAACATTTACTTACCTATTTATCAAATCACTACATAATGCAAATAGGAAGAAGACTCTCAGTTACTGCCCTCTAATCTGAAAAGACAGATGAAGAAAGTATAGAGATGGCAAAGAAATTCTGCCAGACATCCCAATCTCTTTGCACCAAACAGGATAAATTAGAGTCATAGGAAGCTGTCTAAATACCTGAGTAATTACGCAAAAGTGACCTTAGCACTTAAAACAGATCTAGTAGACATAGCATAGGATTTTGAACTCTATGTTAGCCAAGGCGTTTGCACTGTTTTGATATCAAAAATGAAAATCTGTAGCTTCTCCAGTTTCTTTACTCCATGCTCTGAAAAATATTTGGAAAAGGTAAGCTTGCCAGCAGATAACAAAATTGCTATGAAAGATACTCATGGGGTTGTGTGCATCAGAATATATTTGCACTCCTTTTGAACACTTTATGTGTCATCTCTGTTAAGGGCTGGAATCTTAGAATTTTAACCAAGCCCTTTCTGTACAGAGCACATAAAAACTTCTCATTATAACCCACACACATCCCAACTAATTACTGAAAAATAAAATACCATCTATTGAGGAGAAGTGATTTTAAAATTCCTGTTGAAATTTCACATGGATGAGCCTGTTTCCCAATGCAGACAGCAGGAAATTCATGGCCAATATTCATCCTAATTAGGATACTACAGAGAGGTCTAAGTACCCAGTTGTTAAGGACATTACCTCTACAGTTCTTTTTCCCTTCTTATTTCTGTCCTAGTGACAAAAGTAAAAAAAAAATTCCATACAATTATTTGCATCAATTCTTTACATAAGTGGAATCAGCCTGGGAAAGAATTTTTTGTTACTCTAAAGTATTCAGCATAGGTGCTTTTGATATATCAACATAAATAAATAAGCATATTATTGCCATTGCCAGAGGGAATTAAACATCACTTAGACTTTATTGTGGCCTTTTGTAAAGAAGAAAGTCACAAACAGCAAAGAGCAAAACCAACCCCTAAGTAGAATGGTGTTTCCATTGTAACATTTGAAGGAGTAAACACCCTTGAAGTCACATTAAGCTCAATCGCAATATATAAACAGAGATCATAGGTTATATTCCTCTCACAACTTTCAGTGAAGAGAGAATGTGTGAACATTTAAAAATCCAGTTTCATTTCTCTGAGGTTTGGAAGGTTTCTACATGGTTTTGCTGGGACATTTAGCATGGTTATACTTACAGAGTTCCCACATACAGCATTGTTACACTTACAGAGAGAGAGAGGGGGAAGTAACATAATAGGTATTTGGAGACCTTTTGAGAAAAAAGGGAATATTATGTGAATCTCTCAAGTTTGCAGTCATGAGATAGAGGCTGGAAGAGGGAATCTGGTGCTTCCTAAGATAATGAAGGGTACCTTGGCTGCGTAGGGTTAGAGTCTGATTCAGAAGATAGCAATTTACTTTCTGGAAAGAAATAATGCTGCTGCTGGTATTAAGCAGTACCTCATTAGTCTGACATATAAGCATTAATACAGCGGCTAACTGTGAAAAAAAGATCTTGGTCAGCAAGAAAAAAAGCTATAGGAGTAAAATTCTTATTTTTTTGATAGGAAGATGGACAAGAAGACCTGGAGAAGATTTTGGACCCATGCAGTGTGATTTCTAGTGAGACTTGAGTGCCTCAAACCTGTGATCAAGGGACAAAACAAAATGCAGAACCTGCCTCCCTGAAGAAAAAGTTGTCATCACTCTGTGTAGCTGATTTTCTCTTCCCTGCAAGCTCTCACATTAACTTTGCTGCCTTATAGCTGTCAAGCCTACTGCATTCTGGGAATGAAACAAAATAATTTTTGTAGGAAACTTAAAGGTTTATTGCAACATCTATTATGTTATTGGGTTCCAGCATAGGAAAGTATCACCTGGGTGTTTATATTTCCATATGTATTGTGTTGTTCTGCTTTATTAGTAGAACTTTGAGTGTCAAAAGTGTTTTTATGCTGTTTGGATTTACAATACCAAGATATGATATACTTAAGTAACAGAGACTAGTCTAGATGCTGACCATGGTTGGATTTGCACAGACGTATCCAAATGTAACACCTCTAAAACCCTTTCACCCTGCTGTTGTTACCATTCTCCTAGTTTCTTAAGATCAGATGCTGCACATAACTGCTCTTTTCAGCCTCTGAGTGGCTGATCTTGGTTGCTTCAATAGGACTCAGAAGAAATTAGCAAGTTTTGGTAAAAATAATCAGTGACCATCCGTCCAGTCACTGAAATGACCTTAGTAAAGTGTGGTTCCAAATTAAATAATGGATGTGACTGTTTCATTCTCTGTTTCTCAGGAACTGGCATCATGATTCAATCACTGTGTAACTGTTGAAACCAAGTCATTCAAACAAGTAAAATGAAATAGCTTATTCTTTGCTGAGGGGCATAACAATAATGTTGCCTAAGTATTTTCCCTTTCAGAACCTCCAACAAAGTAAAAATTGTGCTAAAAAGCCAATGGCAACATCTTAGTTCACAGATATCATTACGTTCAGAATTAAATAACAGACACTTTTGATCTATAAATTGCATTCCATCTAAAGTACTGGGAGCATTTTATAACAGAATAAGAATAAAATTTAAAAAATCTCTTGCAGCAACAAAAGTTAGGAGTAAGTAGCCAAAGCACAGCAAAGAAATTATGGTAGTGGAGAATAATGTAACCATAGAAGTCAAATAATACTGTACACCTTTAGACACAGATAAACTGATGGCATTGATTTTTTAAAAAAATTATATTTTTTTCATATTCTCAGTTGACTGTTTCAGAGCTGTCTCATTCACTAGACAGAGACTTAACAGAATATGATGTTTCTATTTGTCATAGTCCTTTTTATTTCCTTGGTATGATAGACTTTGAATATGCAGCTTACAAGTCACCTGTGGCAGAGAGTCTCACAATAAAAAAATGAAGAGATTGTCTACTTGGACTCAAATTCAAACAAGATTGAAATAGTGGTTTTAGACACACTTACTCTATGCTGGAAGGGGAGCTGCTCTTGAGAAGTAGCTGGGTCCTTCTCCCAACAGAGACTTAAATCTGCATAACTGTGAGGATGTCACAGAAGATCTAAATCTCCAGCTCAGCATAAGATGGTGGTAGGTGGGGTGAATGGATGGAACATTCAGCAATCTTGATCTTTTTTTTTTTTTTCCTCACAGTAGACCACTCAGTCAAGTCAGAGAGGAATACACAATATCTTGCCTCCCCGAACTTTCCACCCGTGCTCCAAATATTTGCAACTAGGGCCTAACCAAGGATGTAGCTTATGACGTCTTGCTGTCCTTCACAGCATTTTGGACAGTGAGATCAAAGGAGACAACCTGATCACTTAGTCTGACCTGCTGTAATACGTATTTCAGCATAAGACCTTGCATCAGATCCAAAGATTGCAAATAAAATAATTTAAAATGCAGCCAGAAATCAAGGTAAGATGAAGATACTGTTGACAGAGATAGAGAGGAAGGGACTGCCTCAGGCATGTAGCAAAAGCTAAATGCTTAGGAAGAAAAAACATTACTAAACCTGACTGGTGTAAACATGTACTAGCATTTAACATTGCTGCATTTTCACAAGATACAGTTAGCCATTTTCAGAATTTTCTGTAAGAAAACGCAACATTTTACACAGCTCTACTATGACGTATAAACATATATGTTGAACTAAATGTTCCTCTCTTGATGATCTATGGCTTTTATGTCTAAGAAAAACAAATTAAAACAATAAATGTGCTAATTTTTATTATAGGTTTGGAAAACTTTACTGTTGTCTATGTTCTTTGTGCTCCAGTCTGTGCAACACTAAATGTTCTCAACTGTGTGTTCAGCCCCTAAATCTCACAGGACCAAAATTGAAACTAGAAAGAATCGTGCATTATTCTTTTAAAGTAAGCCTGATTTAAAGCAGTAGACGAAGTGCTGGATAACATGATATGGTACTTGGCAAGAACAATAAAAAAATCTTCTTATATTCCCGTCTCAACTTTAACGGCAATACTCATATGATTAGGAAGCTGTTTTTCTAGGTAGATGCTTGCCTTGAGACCTAAGTGTTAGCAGGTTTTTCAGCTGTTATCAGCAAATAATATTTCTGAGAACAAATATCCACCTTCTACAGGATGGTTTAACAACTACTAAGGCAATTGCACTGATCTGTCTCTAGTACAAATTCTATTCTATCCCTTTCCCTAACCTGTATGAGATCTCACACACGATGGATAATGTTTTAATAATCTATATTTAGTTTAAAAACAGCAGTTTTAACCATCAGTACTGCACAACTGAAACTGGCTAAATAACAAACTCCTACTACCACAGTTATTCATGACGGGAACTTCCAGGAAATGGTGAACCATCTTCCCTCTTTACATCAGCAGAAGGGCTCTGACAGGTTTTTGGCAGCAGAAGTCTTTCCATGCAAGGAGCAACAGTAGAGGGAATGAGAAAAAAGAGAGCTTCAGTGAGGCCTTCCTCTCAGGTTAGGTGGTGAGAAATTCAGCTGCTATTACTTCAGTTGACTATTTCTCGGCATACAGAAGAATATTAAATAGACACCAATAGATTTCTTGAAACTCAAAGATGTCTTTGAAATCATCCAGCTTGAGTTGTTGCAGTTCAGATTGAATAACTTAAGTTGGAAATGACCACTACATTATTTAGATATCTGTTCATGGCTGTAGTTGCATTTCTCTGAGTGAAACAGAAAACACAAATTCTAATCATATTTATTATGCAGTAAAACACTGAGATTACAAAAAATACTGTCTTACTCAGAAAGGAATTCCCTTAGAGGGTTTATACAACACAGAAATTGAGAATACTAAATCATGCTTCTTCTGACAGACTTGAGCAGAAAAAATGATTAAGAGAAAATTACTTAAAAGTACATGGCATTTAAAAAAAGAACTGTGACATCTGCAGAGATTTTTACCAAGTTATTCAGTAGGAAATATAATGGCACATCTTTAAGGTCATACAGAAAAGGTTCATTATAGCACTTTATATTACCTACTAGCTTTTTGGTACATGTGTTCATGTGGTTTTTTGTACAACAACAGAACACCATCTTTCTACAAGGATGTTTACATTAGAACATTTTAAAGGTTTGACTTGGACATAGTTCTAAGAGAGACCACTTGGTCTGCAGAGGCAATGCTCTGCATTCATATCACATACCACTTCTAAGTAAAGCCTGATATTCCTGTCTCATTTCATGTCCTTTTAAATGCAGACAAAACATTTCAAATTATCTTGCATTTATTTACAGGGAAAGAGCACACATACAAGCAGGACAGTTCACAGCTGTGCTGCTGCACACTTACACGTTCCCATACCACCACTACAGCTCAAAGCAAATAAACTGCTTTTTCTTCTGCCCTGTGTATCCATTTATAAGGCTGCTCAGACCTAGGGATGAGCAGATCTGCCCCATGCAATACCCACGCTGGTGATAAAAATTCAGAAGCAGATGGATCCCAGCAGGACCTCAGTGTTCAAGCCGCAGTTGAGAAGCCAGACATTAAGACATAAAAGAACATCCATATCCTAAATCCAGGATGTGCTACAGAAATACTAAATCACTGGATCCCAAGATGTTTTTACTGCTCTTTCAGAAGGTATCAGTGCTACAATAGCTAGAAAATGTTACAAACTACGATAAAAAATGCAGTATGTACAGCTCAACGTATCAGCAGAAGGACTGTGTTTTCAAGAAGTTTCCAGAGTGTGTGGGATCATTTCTTAATCCTGACAGCCAGGACAGTCCCCAAAGGGTCACATGAATTTAGGCCATGCCGGTTACTCTGCTGACATTCTTCAGTCACAGAAAAGGTCCAGAGAGCATGTAACCAAGGCCATATTTCTACTTGGGCCATGAAGAAGCCTCACTATTTTTCAGAGAGCATAGTAAGAACTCCCCCCTAACCCTCCTATAATCCTCTCCTATCTGCAATTGCTCTATGGCTTTTCCAATCAATATTTTCCAATCAGTTTTTCTAATATCTCAAAAATTACTATATGGTTACCTGCTTTTATTTGGCTGTGGAGCAGGAAAGCATGAAGATGTACTTTCTGTGTTTTTCAGTGGTCTTTAAAGCAAACAATAAAATTCTGCTTATTCTGTTTTACCTACATGTCTTGAGCCAGACTGGTACCACAGCAATTTTTCTCCACCTTGCCCTTTGGTATTGTGCAAGTGACCTGGATCAGAAGGAGTTGTGGTACTCTCTGTAGGAAAAGGGTCTTCACAAATTTCTCCATTCCTCATTCGAAGAAAACTGAGACAAAATCAATTCTTCAATACACACAAATGTAGCAAATGTAAACCACTAGATTTGGGATGAGGTTAGGGGGCAGGCACAGGAGGGTGTTATTTTAAAGAAAACTGAGCAGATCAATTGAGTGGAGATCATACACTCTTCTTCCAGATGTCCCACCTTTGCATCCATGGTTCTCTCTTCATTATGTGAAAGTTCTAACTTACTCATTTCAGCAATACCCAGACATTACCTTGAGAGCATTAATTTTCCTCTCTGTATCTGTCTGTGCTATACAATTAAGGAGCAATTTTGTGTTTACTGTTGAATGCTTCCTTTTTTTCTGAAAATAATAGCTAATTACTCATTCATGGTTAAAGCTGTCAGCTTTGCTTCTTTTAGAGTCTGAGCACAGAAACTGAGAGGATTTATTTCTTCTATTATAGATTACTACATCCATCAGATTTTTTTAAGGGCTTCCTTTTTCAGGAATTATTTCACTACACGGATGTGTTCATGCTGCCACTCTGTGGCAGCGATGAGAGAAGAAAATTCAAAATGTCTGTGTTTATGTTGCTCCTAAAAATCTCTTGGAATGATTCCTAAGCTACACTAAATATCATACACACATTTACTGTGTGCAGAACAAGAATTTGCTCATATAACTCAGCTGCTCAAATTCACACCAGGCATTTGAACCAGAATCCTCTTTGCTTTGCTGGTATAAATTCTGTATGAGGTAGACAACACTCTTTGTATTCCGCTACACAACAAACTTTTCTTCCTGGGTAAGTTAGCTAGCCAAATGATAGTTATTTTCCTACTTTGCTGAAGCCCTTGTATATCTGTCAGGGTGCACGATCTCCAGTACCAACAGCTGCACTAGAATATACAGAAATTTATAAGAGGCAAAAGAAAGTGTTGATCTCAAGCAGAGAGGCATCTGGCAGGCCTCTGTAATTAAATTCCTGGCATCTCTTGTGTGTTTTTATAATTTCCCCTCACTCAGCAGATAAAACTAAAAGTGTCAGATCCCAGAATTCACTGCACATTCTTTTAAATGTCACCATATATTTGCTGGTCACTGCTCAGTGAGGCTCCCACAATCTTCCATTTACATATACAGTTCATTAATTGTTCCTGAAATATCATTCCACACAAGATTTCAGGTTTTCAAGTGACATGAAGTCTTCCCACTTCCTCCCAGACATGGCCATACCAGCTGGTCCTGTCTGTGTCCAAGGCCTCCTGTTAGAATCATAGGACCACATGCACATCTGTACTTTAAAAAGTATCTTTACTGATGAAGATTTCAATTAAAAAGAACCAAGAAAAGGGTACAGTGAAACAATTGCATTTTTCAACAGTTTAACCAGAGCCTTTTCCTGTCCTACAAAATAACTAATCTTAAGCAAAAGCTCTCTGTAACCCTGACTCTCTCTCTACACGGTTATGTGAATTAAATATCAATGTGATTCCATTCCTCCATAGTCCCTTGGTTCCCTGGTAATAGTTCAAGCAACTATTGGAAATTTTTCTTATATTTTGTTTTCTGTACTCTCTGTGCTTTTTTCTGACATTTTTTTAGCTTGGTGCTGATGAAGAATCTTCAAGCTACTGAATCTCAGAGATGGTTACTTCAATGTGTCATGGAAGTTCAGTTCTGGTCATTGCAGTTCAAGACAAGCTGCTAATGGAGAAGGTCCAGCAGAGGCCACAAAGATAATTTGGGGTCAGGAGCATCTCTCTTGTGAGGATAAACTGTGGGAGTTAAGGATTTTTAGTCTAGAAATGAGAAAACGGAGAGGATTTTATCAATGCATAAAAATGTCTCAAAAGTGGGTGCCAAGAGGATGGTGCCAGAGTCTTTTCAGTGGTGCCCAGCACAGTATGAGGAGCAAAAGTAATAAACTAAAACACAAGAAGTTCCACCCCAACATGGGGAGGAACTGCTTTACATTGAGGGTGGCTGAGCATTGGAACAGGCTGCCCAGAGAGGCTATGGAGTCTCCCACTCTGGAGATATTCAAAGCCCACCTGGATGCATTCCTGTGTCACCTACTCCAGGTGACCATGACTTGGTGAGGGGGATTGGACTGGATGATCTCCAGAGGTCCCTTTCCCACCCTAAACATTCTTTGATTCTGTGTTTCTGTTGTCATCTCAGAGGACCATGGCCTAAAACTCTTATTATCAAAGGAAAACCATTTCTGCCATACAAGACTAATCAGGTAAGATCTTGGATTAAAATGGTCAGTATCACAAAACAAGTAGAATTTCACCTGAAGTGCTCAGCTTTCCATTAGACGGCTTGCAAGGTGCCTTAAAATCTTACAATATCTTGTTTCTGCATCACTGAGAAATTACTTTCTTCTCTGGATTATTTCCCACATACCCTTATAAAGGACAGTTGCACTGAGTCCTAAATTGATTTAAACTTCCCATTCTTAAGAGAAAAGAATCTGTTTCAGCCTTTCTCCTTTCTAGATTTTTCTTTGGAATGCAAATCTGAAATGCAAATACAATATCCCAGAACTGAATATGCAAATAGAATACCCCAGCCCCATAAATAAGGAACTGCAGTACACATGTGAAATTTATTGTTTGGTTTGGTAATTGAAATAAAAAAAAAATTCCTGCAATGGATACCTTAAAGTGATAAACTTGATTTTGCTGTCAAATATTCTTTTTATGTATTCTATCTGATTATAAAGCAGAAGAAAAAAAATGAATAAATGCTAAAGTGCAGGAGATTCTGAGGATTGCACCTGCCCTGACACAGACTTCCAGGATATTTATATAATCAGCTCAAAGAGCCTATTGATACTATAGGAATTTACATTATTCCTTCCGTGACTTCAATACCGAAAAGGACACATTATGTGTACCACAGAGAGACCAACATTCTTTCAAAGAAATTCATGATATACAGCACTAAATGCACCTCAAATAAAGGACACCAGCTACCTTTACATGAACTTCATTTTATGTCCCTATTCACCTGAGCCTTCTACTGTTTTGCCCCATGTGTGTAGAGACAAACTTTTTTTACTATTCGGTAGTAGCAACTATCTGCTGCTTTTTATAAAGATCTGCTCTTATGGTGTAAGATATGTCTCATTTTGATTCGCTTTATCTAACAACCTTTTGTTCAAAGATACGATGCTTCTCCCACTCAAGCAGAAAATTAGAATTACCTAGATTGTTGTTTCTTTCAAAATTATTTTCTTCAAATCCCAAAAAGCATTGCCCTTTTACCAGCTATCTGCATTTACTTGCTTAGCACTCTGTGAAGTGTACTGGAGATAGTCACTTATTCAAAACATATTCAGAATGAAAATTATGCAGAAATTATACAGAAATGCAATAGAGTATCATCAGTAATTCTGTTGACACTTCAAAACACTAGGTTTGCACCTGCTCTGCTGCATCCCAGTTAGCACAAGGCTAAAATACCAGCAGAATTTCTGGCAGAATATCCTCCAGCAAGTACAAGAGGAAAAAGCATTTCTTTTCACCACAGTGACAGAGAAAAAAATGTTACTGGTGTCAGTGGTTGTGAAGGATGCCCAAGGCAGACTGTGCTCCATAGAATATCAACACCTTATCACTCCCTACCTGAATGGAGGTTGAAGCCGGTGGGGGTCGATCTCTTCGCGCAGGCATCTAATGATAGGACAGGGAACAAAATCTCAAGCCGTGCCACGTAAGGTTGAGTTTGAACGTTAGGAGTAATTCCTTCACAGAAATGGTCATAAAACATTGGAATAGGCTGCCCGGGGAGGTGGTGGAGTCACCATCTCTGGAGGTTTTTAAGGTAAAGCTGGATGAGGCACAAGTGCCATGGTCTGGTTGACATGGTGATATCTGGTCAAAAATTGGGCTCAATCATTTTAGAGACCTTTTCCAACATAATTTATTTTGAGATTCTGTGAAGTCTCCTGCCCAACCAGTTACAATAGTCATTCTGTGCTCCCTCTCTCCAAATATGTAAACTATTACAAATTTATTGCTCAAAATGCGGTTTCAACACTTCTGTATTCTATATGATGGTGCTTCCTGTTCTTGTCTAGAGATTTAAAAGCAGACTGTCATATTTGAAAGTAGTCTGCAGGTCCAACTTTTGTAACAGAATTAAATGTGGGCCATTATAAGTTAATTTTGCATAAAATAATTCCAGTATTTTCCACCAACCAATGTAACAGTGGCTCATGACACTGAATTAAATGAACTGGTTTTATTATCATGGTGAAGTTTCAACTCTCCAGTGGTTTTGAAAAACTTCTTGTTGTGTGATAAACCTCAAAGTACCCTCCAACAGGTAGAACTTGACCCAAACCAAATTCCTGGGTTGTATACTTAATTTAGGTAAGTTATATCAATGTTACTTTCAAATCAAGAACACTTCCCATTCAAAATGATGCTTTGTAACTTCAGAAGCCTTCACTATCTTGAAAGCTATCACTTAAGATACATTTTTTAAAATACTCAAAACAGCAAAAAACATTTTCACACTGTTTACTGCAGGCTTCATTTTAGCCTTTATATTATTCACATTCTAATGAATACTGCAATGAATACCAAAAGGATAATGCATGAATTTCAGGTGACTTTTTCCAACTACAGCAGTGTGAAATAAATTATGTAGAAGCCAAAGTAACTGGAATCACTTTCTAGAAACTCACAGTTCAAGGCTGGGATATTTATAATTCTAAAGATATCATGTTATGGCTGCTCAGGCCATTTGACATGAGATGAAGGTTAGGAAGGTTTAAGAGCAGAATGTCAAATACAAACAACATAAAAGCACAGAACCAGAAGTTCTACAAGTTGTAAATAATTTTCAGCACTATTTTGTTACATGCCTATCTAATTTTCCCTTCTCAGTTTAACCAGTAATATATTTCATGTATTTAATGTAGGTTCACTTAATTACTGAATTTCTTGTTTTCAAAAAGAATTTAAAATTCTGTAACTTTAGATAATTTAAAGACTTTATGATCACTTAATCAGAAAGTTTATGTTCAGTCAAAAACTTGCCTTCAGTCTGCTTATGACCATATGAAAAACACCTTTAACCAGCTTAGGAAGCTCAAGGACAACACAGAGTATGACTTACCAATTTTCTCAGATGTCTTTCATGTGCCCAAGTGAGTGGGAAGATGCAGTGATTTTAATTATCAGGTCAGGATTGCAGGCAGCAGCATCATTTCTGAAAACTTCCTAAGAGAGGACTGGACACCAGACTAAGTGTTTTGCTGCAAATGATCAAACACAAACATGATGTTTGACAGATCCTCTTTCAAAGTAATTAATGAGGACACTAGGCAGTTTTCAGTACAATCTCTAATTGTAGGCTAAACTTAGTAGAGTACTGTTATGAGGATTAATTGCTTAATGTCTGTAAAAGGTTTTAAGCGCAGGGTCATATAAACACTAAGAGGCATTATTGTTTTAATAGAAAAAGAACGAGTTGCATTTTCATTTTTCTTTGCCATGGGCAGCTACAGAACACCTGCTTTCCATACAAAAATACGAATAGATGTGTGTTATGAGATCAAAACTATAACATGGCATGGTGAAAAACTGGAGATGTCTTTTTCTGTATGTGGCACATAATTTATGTTTGGAACTCACTGCTACAAGTCATTGCAGAGATAAAAAAATAGATTAATCTCATCAGGATTTATGTACTTGACAGGACTATGTCAAGTATGTCAAAATAACTTCCAGCAATTGAGACATCAAAAATTTCTTCCTAACATGGAACTAAAGCCTTCATAAAAAACAAGAACTGTTGCAGCTGTCTTAAGATAATAAAAATATATCTGGGCTTTTACCAAAGCACTTCATGACATAAGATCTCCACCAATTAGTCATGATCAAATCAAACTTCCTTTTAAAGGGACCCACCATGTAAAACAATGGACATTTTATTTTTAACCTGGTGGGGAAGAAATAACAGAACATACTGTTTGAGTGCTGGCCTGCATCCCTACTAAAAATGACACAAAATTAAATTAAGATATAACAGCAAGGGAAATTCACTGCACAACTGCTTGACAGCTCGGCTCAATGGGGCTGCCAGAACCCTTGTGGCATGATGTGGGGTGCTGTACCAGCTTTCCCAGGAGAGCAGCAAGGCAGAAAACCTCCAAAAATTTCTTGCAGGACTATTCAATGTGATCCAGAATCCTTTCCTCTTTCACCAGCTGAGTATTAGAGGAGGCATCATCTTTCTCATCATAGTCAGATGTGTGAAACCCTCATGCAACACTGAACACCAATATTGTGAAAATCAGGCTTTTTTTCAGCACTTTGTTGTTTTAAAGATGACTAAATGTGAAAGAGGTCCTCAGAATGTTCATGAAAGGGCAACATCCAGCACTCCACACACATGACAGAGATAATTTAGGACAATCATTACTATAACCAGTAAAGAAACACATACATTTGTTTCTTAATCTAAGTTACTTGAAGTAATTTTACTCTATTATCATGTCATTCTAGAATATAACATCCCACTCACAACAGATTGTTATTGAAATTACTTCTTTCCTGCTACATTTAAAGTGGCACTCTCACTAAAATGAATTAAATTGTTATCATTGTGCTGAAAAGTAATGTAAGGAATTTTTAACATGGGTGAGTATTTCAATTGTCTCTACCACAGGAAGGCACTCAAAGTCACTCTTTGTTTGCTTTGCATGTGATTTTGTTAATTTTCTAGCCATGTTTGCTTCATGGTTTCTATAATCCACAGGGTTTTTTGTGAAATAGCTGTAAAATTGCCTATCCCAAGACCAAGGAGCTAATGCTTCTAAGGAGCAACACTGCTCCACAGCTGCTACTGTCAATCTCAAGTTCATCTGTTAACAATTATTTGTCATTCTTAAAAGGCTTGACAAAGAATCACATAAAATTTCCCAATGTCTCAAGGATAAGAAAACACAAGCAAAGGGATTTGAATGAGGAAGATGGGAGAGAAGAAGGTATCGTAGGAAATGATGCAAATAGACAACTACTTTTTCTTGCATTATTGATTGAAGGCATTGTGATGAGCCAAGGCAGTGAACAGACCCTGAACACGCTTCAGCTCTGACCACTGGCTTCTTGCTGAAAGACCTTGAGTGAGAAAACTTCTTCAGGTCACTGTTTTCTGTTGTTTGTCCCCCCATGGATTGTTTCCTCAGCCATGACATTTCATAGGTAGGTAACAAAAGATGGGCATTGTTCCTATAGTCTCAGTTTCACTATATGGGATATATGTATATATAAGGGGAATTAAAAGGTATTTTTACAATACTGATGTTAAGAGGTGCTCTCAGAATGCACAAAGCCACCTCTATTTGGAGGAAAATGCTTGGAACATTTTGACTTTAGGTCAAAATCAGAGAATAAATTAAAAAGTAGATTAAAATGAAAATAAAAATATATAAGCCACCATGATTTGACTTTTTAAAATGCAAATTCCTTCATTAAAAATTTAGAAGAGATTTGCATAGCATTAATTTAAAATAAGAGAAAGACAAGAAACAATTTCTATCCTTCTAGTCCAGTGTATCATCTTTCCAGTTTACAAAAAATCTGAAACCAAGTCTCACCTCTGTTTTATTCTAAGTCATATTCTTCAAACTTCCATTATTGAGGCAGATGTCCTAGCTGCCAGCACATAATGATGCTGGCACCACTTTCTCCTCCTCCCTCACTTTGTAAAAGACTCCTAAGTTACATCTTGGCTTAAAGCTTAGCTTCATTAAAAATAAAGAAAAAAGAACCCTAACTAGGAGCTGAAAGATAAACTACTTTTTTTTGTTTTCATTAGGGCTCTCATTTTTGGAAAAGTGCTCACAAGAAGATTTTTTGCCATTTTTAAAAACAATTTTTTCCTTTTTTTTTTTTTTTTTTAACATCAACAACTGACCTGAAAGGAGTCCCTAGTAACATGAAAATCTTTGTAAGAAATTAATTTGAGGTACAGAAAAGTGATGCTGATCTAGGATCTAAGCTGTATAAATAATTATCATTTTATTCAGGTTAGGTACCAATGTTTTTAAAAACATTTTTTAAAATGTTTAAAAATGTTTTAAATATATTTCAAGATGAAAAAGAAGAATGTTTTGAATTATTTTGAAAACCTTACTTTCTTCAAATTAATTATTTTGTTTAAGTTTATTTCTCTAGTAAAATCAAAGGACATCTTAAATGAAAAATAAAATTTTAAAATTTAAACCTTCTTTTTTTGGAAGGCAAAGATCAACTGAAACAATTGATAAATTTTACACTACTTTTATCTGACAGTTTCTAAAAACAGCAATTAAAGTATCACTTCTTTAGTGAAAGAAAGTGATCTGGAAAAATCTAACATCTTTTGCTGTTTCTTGTCTCCTGCCCATCCCTGGTAATTTGGAAAATCCACTCAGAGGGGTGCAAGGGGGAAAAGGACGTATTTCTAGCATAGATGGATTTTTGCCAAAATGGCCACAACTTTAAAGGTTTTGACAATGGAATTAACTCAGAAAATCCAGACAAGAAAGAGAGAATGCAACAGAAGACATAGAGGTTTTCCAAATGTATCATGTTTGTGCATCTGGTCTATACATCAATATATAGAATGGAAATGGACTGCAAACTCTGAGACTGAATCAGGGAAACCTGAAATTTATTCACAGAAATTATATAACAAAGGTCATCAGAATTTTTACAAAGCCATGCTTAAATTTAGATTTTAAAGAAAAAAACTTTGGCAATAATGAGAAGGAAATATTAATGTGCAACACAAATTTTTAACTTTATTTTCTTATGCTTTTTGCAGTCATCTTCCATAGCAAACAAAAGGTTAAATGCACTCATTTCCACTGAGCAGGACAGGATTATTCACAGGGGATGCCAAAGTACAGCCTGTGGTAGGAGGTAGCCTCTGATCTCAGCTGGGCTATGTTGGTGGCTTCCCTCATATAGAGCAAAAGGTAGTGTTCCACACATCACAAAGAAATAAATGAGATATAATTTGTCTACTGCCTTTGATAGTGTTAGACTTGTGTCTGCTACTGCACTGAATAGGGCCTCCTTGATACAGATGGTAGAGGGGAAAGAAATTATAGCATCCCAAGTTGCCATCGGGATCAGTATTAAAAAAAAACACAACCTAAAAAAAAGACCACTGGACACAATCCAAGTTACCTCTGCTCTTAAATTAATCTTTCTGTTACTGCCTAATGGAAGGAGCCTATTTATCAATGTGGAACTTCAACCTCATTTAGTAAAATAAAAAATGAGCTTTCAATGAAATGTAATGAGATTTCAAAATATATCAAAGTATCAGTACACTGACCTATTTTGGGATAATACTGGTTTTGAAAGTCATTCTTTCCCAGGCAGTTTAAATTCTCTTTGAATGACAAGGCTGTATCTATTAGCCTTCATAGGCACCGAAATCTTTGGGCTTTCCTTGTTCTCCATTATGTTCTCTGTATAGACTGAAAAAATAAAATAGAATGATCTTCTCTTTTCTAACTGTTGGTGGAATTTTGCTGTACAGACTTTTCTTGTCCCTTTCTTTTGGGGACAGAGAACCTGATGCCACTTTACATCAGTTTTGGCACTGAAGGGGTTGCATGAATATCACTGCTTGTGAAAAACTTCACCTCTGAAAATCTGGTGGTTTCTAGCATCATCTATAGCAGGCTCAGAACAATAACCAAGATCCTCCCTGTGCCCTGCATGTTTGGCACAGTGTAACTAAGCTAAAGCAAAATACCTCCAGACGAGGATATTTGCTCTTCCCTACCCCAAGTCTTCCCTTTAGCAAGAGACAATGTGTAAGCAGAAGTGCATTTTCTTACTCATTCAAAGCCCAAACACACGGTCTCACAATTTATTTATTGATTGGAAGCTCCTTTTCAAGTCTTGAAGTTTGAAAGCAAAAAAATCTTCATGATATTTTTGTCTCAAAAATCCATTACCATGAATTGCAACATCACACAGTCCTACACAGTTAAATATTTTTCCCAGATACATTCAGAAAATCAGTACCCTAATACATCTTGATTTCAGATTAAAAATCAGTAAAGAAATATTAGGAGCAATATCAAGCTGCCTGGATTTTTTTAATCTCTACAATACAGTGAAAAGATCAAGAAGTGAGTTTTTAATTGAGAAAAACAGAGGAGACAGAATATGCTGTTAGTCTAATGAAAAAGAAAACAACTAAATTTCATGTCTTCCATTTTCCAGTTAATGTTGTACATTATGTAGATTTGGAAGAAACATGATATAAGTACAAGTAAAAACTTTAGTAATAAATATTCCTTGATCATGGCAGTAGAAGAAACAGGTTTCAGACTAAGACTTTTCCCTAATTCATAACAATGTCTCTATAAAAGCAGATTAAACAGTGTATAATATATGTCTGAGGAGTTCTGTACAACACCCATTACTAGCAACCATATTGTGAATAATTTAGACAAGCTACTTTTTTTTTGTTTGACTGATTTTTGTAATGATTTTTACTTTTACAGAAATAATAATATAGCCTTTAATATTAAGATTTATTGTAAATATTCTGTGTTGCTTTGAAGTGGAAGACTGTTTTCCTTTTGAAAATTGAGGCCAAACAACAAAATTTTACTAGTCTCACTCAATTCTTTGCCACCTATCAAAGTCAAGGAAAATTGAGCTGTAAGATACATTTGTCATTGTAGTAGGAATAATGTTGCATTTGTGACATTGTAAGGATACAAGCAAGTCAAGATTTTCAGGGAGAAATACTATGTATCTCAGAATATCCTCACAGAATTGGAAAACACCAGGTTCTCTCTTTGGATCTTGTCTATTCATATTTTCCTTGATTTTATTCTATATATTGAAATGTGTGCTGACTTCTGGAAGCATTGCTATTTTCAAATACACTCCTGACAAGTCATTTTGAGGAAAATATATTTGAGTTTTGTGAAGATATATTGTGAATTAACAACATGAAGAAGAAAAGGAAGAAAATAAAATAAGAATTTATCTATTACAGGTTCAACCATGCAATCTGAAAATGTATGAGGACTTCAACATGTTAATTCAACAGCTGGCCAAGTTTGAGATGATCAGACTGCTTCTGCTCAAATCTCAAGCCTTCCTCTGTTCATTTTCTACACTGCCTATTCTGGGAAAAAAGGCACAAAACTCCACTTGCTGCTGAAGTTGGGGAAAAGCTCAGAGCTTTTCTTATCAATGAAATTTATTGAAGGATCAATAAAGTAACAAATGAGTGTCATAGGACTTGGAATGCCACATTTCAGTGAGTGCCAACATGCCTTTTACAATCTTATCCCTCTGAATGCTCTGTTCTTTAGAATATAGAGATTAAGAGTCAGACCCAGGAAATGAACATCGTTAAGTTGTGTACAAAATGGAAGAAAAGCTTTCTCTATATGCAAGGGTGCAATATCTTCCCATTGCATATGAATAAGAAAGTTATCTATACGATGGCTGTGCAGGAATTCGCACCCATCATCTGCTCTGCCCTGGCTTTAGGATCATTACTGGGAACAAAATCCTGGATTATTGCTTAGAATCACAGTTTCCTATTGTTCAGATTAAGATAAAATCTCCATCAACATCCCTCTCTATTACATCCTTGCACGCAAGGGATGAGGACCAGTTTCTCTCCACTGTCTTCAAAACTGAACAGCACTCAGCGCTGGAAGCAATTGCCCCAAAATCTCTCATATACACTCCTTCCAACGTTGTGTATATATATATATATATATATATATATATAAGTGCATGTGTGTGTGTGTATGTGTTCATCTGTATCCTGATCTTGTATTTTAGTGAAAAGGAACACAGATACCCATGTCTCTTCTACCTAGTGGAGAGCAGAGATCAGCACAGGGCTCTGCCTCAGAGAAGTTTGTGTTTATTTTGTTGCTTACCCAGTATTACACATTGGGGCAAAAACATTTTGTACTCACACCAGACAAGTATTGGAGGAGCTTGTTTAAACTCTTGTTCTACATCACTAAGTCTTTCTAGACTTATTGAGCAAATATGGAAACTTAGCACCTTCTCTCTCCCTTCTCCCAAGATAATATCATAAGTACCAGCTCCCACCCAACAGGAAGGTGGGCTTCAATTCTATCTGTCAGTGCAGCAAACCATATATCTGGACAGAACTAGGGATGGTGCATGGAATAAGAAATTTTTGCAGGGGCTGATACGGAGCAGGACATCAACTAGAATAGTAGTTTTAATCTCCCTTTCTTCCTCCTCAGTCACCACATCATAAAGAAATTGTAAATTTCTGGCTATCCAACAATTCTTACACCAAGATCTCTAATGTTATCCCTGTAAGTCTCTAAATAACACACATATCTCACACCCCAATGAAGTATTCTGCTGATGTGAACATTAGGCAGAGTGAAAGCATGCTGGGTTTTAAAAAAAATCTTAGGAAGAATGATGAGGAAAAGCCCAGGAAAATCTCAGTCATATTAGAAGTTTTCTGGAGAAATCACTTGTTGACCTTACCGTATAATGCATTTACCACAGTTATATTTTCTTCATTTTCCGAGAAGTATCATTGGCCTTGTGTACTCACCACAGAATGAGAAGAAATGCAAATGCCAATTAATAAGACAAAAAATAAGAACAGAAAAAGAAAGTAGCACTATTTTTTTTATTTCTACCTTTCAAGTTCTCCATTATGTTGACTTTCTCTTTATTCTCTGTTTAGACTGTACTCCCACACAGCCTCCATGTGTGTATGCAAAGAATGATAAGAATTGCACTGTCAGTGTTTGGGGAAAGGCTGGAGGAACACTACTGTAGCTATGAATTTATTTGACTTTGTAAAAATTTTCATTCTTGAAGGACTTAAGGGCAAAGATAAACTAACAGAATACTAAACTGGATTTTGCATACATTCATTTAAAAATATATTGATGTAATATCTACGTGGATAACAAATTGACAGTCAATAGTCATTTACTTAATATGCTATAGCATATAATGGTAAAGAAGTACAACACTGTCTTAGTTATTATCAGACTTGGCTATTCTCTCTGTTAAATAAGAAAATCTATTAATTTCCATAGAAAAATATGAACCTTGGTTATATTTGTTATTTCTCTTAACCTTTGGTAAGCAAAGTATAAAATCATCAGTACACAAACATCAGGATATTGAAGTAATGAAATTCACATATCAAAATAATGAAAGTCACATATAATGACCAATTAGCATAACAAAAATCCTTTGTTATAGATATTGTTATATAAACTGTAGCTGCTTGTTAGGAGCTCAGAGTAATTAAATTACAGCTTGAAATATGATAACTTGAAAATAACATATTAGCCACAGTTCAAAAAAAAAGACAGCAAAACTATTTCATTCCTTCAAAGACTTCTGCAAAATACATGGATCGAAAACATGCATTGGTTAAGGTATTTTTCAATATGGGCAACTGAAATCAATGAAAGGTCATGACTGACCATGTGTAAACCTTACAACATTTATCTGCTGTCATGGCTGTTTTTTGGAGTAGAAACACCCATTTATGACTGTTAATTTGTGCTTGCACTTGTGCAGTGATGGGAGTACGTGTCTGAAAATCAAAACCATCATTGTTTTGCAGATTAGTAATACCTTGATTTTGAGACAGCCTTTGAAATAAGGTGTACATAAATACCAGGGAAGCCAAATAAGTATATCTTTTATTTGTTAACATATTTCATACTATTTTCACTATTTCACAAACTAGTAGCAATCTGCTGTCATGACACTCTGTCACTACAATACTATGTCATTTTGATAATGGAATAATTTATAGCTTAAAAATTCACTGAAATTTGGCAACCAAAGAGTACTTTGATCACGTGTAGATGGCCTCGTCAGATAAACATTTTGCCCAGAGGTTCTGCTGATTGCACTGGAACTGTGCTCTAAACCTGGGGGAATATCAACAAGAAGAGCTACACTGGGGAAAGATATCTCTGCTTGCTGAGCACAGCAATGTGCAGTGAGTGAATAAAGACTCCCTCAGGAAATAGCTATGAATAAGAACCAGTACTGCATCTTCAGTAGCACAAAGGAAATAATGCAGCCTCTAAATGACCAAAGATGATTTTTTTAACATTGCAGCTGCTTCTTAATGGGTAGTCTTTTGCAGGTCCCTGTTTTGAAGTGACACAATTTTTCAGTTGATATTAATTTTTATTTTGTTTGAAGCTGTGCAAGAATCTTTGTTAAGGCAAAAAGGAGTTTTCTACTTATTAGGATTTTTCCACTCATATGCATTAAGATGCTGAAGACACATGAAGTAGCTGGTTCTTCTATTGATGATTCTCATATATGTGAATACTTTATCATTTGAGAGACAGTTTGAGCTTAGCATATGTGACTGTTAAAGTATTGAAATTCAGTACTTCTTTCTGAATACTTCTGTTTAAAATGCATGAGTTAGCAAGGTATCTGGAAAACACAGGATACTCCAAACTTTCAGTTTTTATTAGTCCCCATACTTAATCTCTTATTTTGCAACATTCTATTCTTTTGCCTTGATGCTAACCAGATGCCAGGCACACACCAAAGCCAATTACTCACTTCCCTCTGCAGCTGGACAGAGGAGAGAGCAGAACAAAGAGTTCATGGGTTGAGATAAGGACCAGGAAAGATCACTCATCAAATGCCATCATGGGCAAAACAGGCTCAAATTAGAGCTAGCAATTGAATTTATCACACTAAATAAAATCAGAGCAAGATAATAAGAAGTAAAATAGGACCCTCAAAAATACCTTCTCCCCACCATTCACTCCTTCCCAGGGAGATGGGAAATAGGGATTATGCGCAGTTCATCAGATTTTGTTTCTACCACTGCTCAANTTTGGGGAAAGGCTGGAGGAACACTACTGTAGCTATGAATTTATTTGACTTTGTAAAAATTTTCATTCTTGAAGGACTTAAGGGCAAAGATAAACTAACAGAATACTAAACTGGATTTTGCATACATTCATTTAAAAATATATTGATGTAATATCTACGTGGATAACAAATTGACAGTCAATAGTCATTTACTTAATATGCTATAGCATATAATGGTAAAGAAGTACAACACTGTCTTAGTTATTATCAGACTTGGCTATTCTCTCTGTTAAATAAGAAAATCTATTAATTTCCATAGAAAAATATGAACCTTGGTTATATTTGTTATTTCTCTTAACCTTTGGTAAGCAAAGTATAAAATCATCAGTACACAAACATCAGGATATTGAAGTAATGAAATTCACATATCAAAATAATGAAAGTCACATATAATGACCAATTAGCATAACAAAAATCCTTTGTTATAGATATTGTTATATAAACTGTAGCTGCTTGTTAGGAGCTCAGAGTAATTAAATTACAGCTTGAAATATGATAACTTGAAAATAACATATTAGCCACAGTTCAAAAAAAAAGACAGCAAAACTATTTCATTCCTTCAAAGACTTCTGCAAAATACATGGATCGAAAACATGCATTGGTTAAGGTATTTTTCAATATGGGCAACTGAAATCAATGAAAGGTCATGACTGACCATGTGTAAACCTTACAACATTTATCTGCTGTCATGGCTGTTTTTTGGAGTAGAAACACCCATTTATGACTGTTAATTTGTGCTTGCACTTGTGCAGTGATGGGAGTACGTGTCTGAAAATCAAAACCATCATTGTTTTGCAGATTAGTAATACCTTGATTTTGAGACAGCCTTTGAAATAAGGTGTACATAAATACCAGGGAAGCCAAATAAGTATATCTTTTATTTGTTAACATATTTCATACTATTTTCACTATTTCACAAACTAGTAGCAATCTGCTGTCATGACACTCTGTCACTACAATACTATGTCATTTTGATAATGGAATAATTTATAGCTTAAAAATTCACTGAAATTTGGCAACCAAAGAGTACTTTGATCACGTGTAGATGGCCTCGTCAGATAAACATTTTGCCCAGAGGTTCTGCTGATTGCACTGGAACTGTGCTCTAAACCTGGGGGAATATCAACAAGAAGAGCTACACTGGGGAAAGATATCTCTGCTTGCTGAGCACAGCAATGTGCAGTGAGTGAATAAAGACTCCCTCAGGAAATAGCTATGAATAAGAACCAGTACTGCATCTTCAGTAGCACAAAGGAAATAATGCAGCCTCTAAATGACCAAAGATGATTTTTTTAACATTGCAGCTGCTTCTTAATGGGTAGTCTTTTGCAGGTCCCTGTTTTGAAGTGACACAATTTTTCAGTTGATATTAATTTTTATTTTGTTTGAAGCTGTGCAAGAATCTTTGTTAAGGCAAAAAGGAGTTTTCTACTTATTAGGATTTTTCCACTCATATGCATTAAGATGCTGAAGACACATGAAGTAGCTGGTTCTTCTATTGATGATTCTCATATATGTGAATACTTTATCATTTGAGAGACAGTTTGAGCTTAGCATATGTGACTGTTAAAGTATTGAAATTCAGTACTTCTTTCTGAATACTTCTGTTTAAAATGCATGAGTTAGCAAGGTATCTGGAAAACACAGGATACTCCAAACTTTCAGTTTTTATTAGTCCCCATACTTAATCTCTTATTTTGCAACATTCTATTCTTTTGCCTTGATGCTAACCAGATGCCAGGCACACACCAAAGCCAATTACTCACTTCCCTCTGCAGCTGGACAGAGGAGAGAGCAGAACAAAGAGTTCATGGGTTGAGATAAGGACCAGGAAAGATCACTCATCAAATGCCATCATGGGCAAAACAGGCTCAAATTAGAGCTAGCAATTGAATTTATCACACTAAATAAAATCAGAGCAAGATAATAAGAAGTAAAATAGGACCCTCAAAAATACCTTCTCCCCACCATTCACTCCTTCCCAGGGAGATGGGAAATAGGGATTATGCGCAGTTCATCAGATTTTGTTTCTACCACTGCTCAAGGAGAGGAGTCCTTCCCCTGCTCCAGTGGGGGGGTCCCTCCTACAGGAGACAGTTTTTTTCATTCAGTCTTCCTCAAACTGCTGCAGTGTGGGTCACTCTTCCAGGGAGTGCAGTCCTGCAAAGACAGGCTACTCCAGCTTGGGCCCTCTCTCCATAGGCCTCCCATGGGTTCACAGCCTCCTCTCAGGCATCTACCTGCTCTGGCATGGGGCTTTTCCATGGGCTCTGGTTGGATCTCTGCATTCCTGTGGATGTCTGTGGGCTTCAGGGGAACAGCTGCTTCACCATGGTCTGCACCACAGGTTGAAGGGGAATCTTAGCTCTGGTGCCTGGAAGCACATCCTGCCCCTCGTTCTCCACTGACCTTGGTGTCTGCAGAATTGTTCCTGTCACATGTTCTCACCCTGCTCTTCTCTGGGCACAACTACAAGTGTACAGTAACTTTTCTTTCTTCTTCTTATATGTGTTATCACAGAGGCATTACTACCATTTCTAATTGGCTCAACCTTGACCAGTGGCATGTCCACCTCTGGAGCCATCCAGGGTTGGCTCTGCCAGACATGGAAGAAGCTTCCAGCAGCTTTCCACAGAAGCCACCCCTGAAGCTCCCTGCTACCATAAGCCAGGCCAAACAAACCCAGTTTAACTATTTATTTCACAGAATATTCTGAGTTGGAAAGGGACTCACAGGGATCATCACATTCAGCTCGTAGGTACGTGGTCCATGAAGGGCTGCAATGAGAAGCTAAAATCAATCCCATTCTACCTGCAGGGTACAGGGTATAGTGTCTCCCTCTCCAATTTTTTTATCTAGTGTAGTGGTAACAAACCTATAGCTAATAACAACAACAATAATAATAATAATAATAATAAATAATAATGCTGGGATTATATCAAACTCCTGAGCATGGGTCCCAACTCTTAGTCAAGTTCCCTAATCTGTGAAGTCAATATATTAAAGATATCTTGAAATTTAATTGTAAGCCTCACCTGACTTTAGTTACTACTTTAACACTGTAACTCATATGAAGTTTTGGGTACACAGTTTGTAAATCAGGAATGCTGGTCAACCTAATCTAAGTCATCAGGCTTTACTGGGAGGCAGATAAGCCAAACATTCAAGCAGAAATAGGAATGGCATCCACAATATAAACCCCCTAAACAATAAAAATAAATAGCAAAAATTGAAAAGCAAGAATTTGATCACAGAACATTGTGAGCAATGTTGGGACATGTGTGAGAGGACAGACTGGAAAATGCACATACACACACAGAGTATTACCTCACTTCTGCTGACTTCTAGATATAGAGTTGAATTTTGGTGCCCACCAAGAACATTTAACACATAACATAAAAAGTGTTTCGCATGACAAGACAGACATATAGGAGTGGAAAGCTGCACTTTTAAATGAAGATCATACATCTGCTTTTTGCATGTTGATTCCCTCTCCTTACCCCAAACTATTAAATTTATGAACTACACTATGAGTGCTTCTATCTATCTACAGTCAATTCTTTGCAAATATTGGTAGCTGTGATATAATTCACTTTAGATACTAAATGGAAAGATTTTCACTTTGACAACAAGGTAAGTTATTGGTAGAGGACAGAATGGGAGCAAAAGAATACGAAGGTTCACTGCACTATGACATAGCATAGGAACAATGAATTATTCTAAGCTTCCAATGCTGGAATGGCAGGAAGCATCCAGTTTTACTGCAAAAAACCAAATATGCTCTTTTATAATGAAATTCCCCTTTCACAAACCCTTTTCTGCTTTATACATCCCACAGACTTGCATTAGTCACAGCAGAAGGCATACTTTGGAAGGAAAATGCCACAAGTCATCCTCTTTTTCACTGAGATGTACAAATAAATAATCTTCTAAAAATTGTTTCTATTATTTTTCTGTTCACTGCTGAGAAAAAGGCACCTAAATTAACTACCAAACACATGGTTTCTCTGTAGTCTGGTAAATGAGCCATCTACAGCCATTTTTCCTTGTTTCTTTCTTTCTTTATTCCCTCACTTTTCTTCCTGATTAATATGCAAAGCAAGTTGCAGGAGGGATTTTCTTGTTCTCTTGCTCACTAGCTGGAGGGTTATTCCACTGCAATTCTATTTATAGATTTGCTTTCAACTGCAGTGGGGAATTCACCATTTGCTGTTCAGTGTTTTATTCTCAGCCAGCCTCCTGGGGACACACTATTTTAATAAATTCTATGAATGATATTGTAGCTGCCTTTAATATTCCATCTGTCTTCTTACAGCACAAATAAAGTCTTATCCTTCTGACAATTTCTAAGATAAAAGACCATCCTGTTAATTTCATAACAGAAATACAATGGAGGTAAACAATCTTGCTTCTGTAGAAAGATTTTTATACATTTTTTCTGAAAAAAATCAGCTATTTCAGGCTTGAAGAAAAGCTATCACTGGAATTTTGCAGGCACAAAAATGTGATACTAAATTTATTCTTGAAAAAAGATGACTCTTTTGATATGGTATTATCACTTGGCACAAGATCACCGTGTATGAAAAGATGTATCTCTAATATAAATGCAAGCTCAGTTCTTGGTTGAAGCTGTTCATTTGATTCTGTTTTTCAGTTGTTTGTATCTCTTCCCTGTCCACATAATACACCAGCAACACAAAGGGATCTGAACTGCACATTTGGAGGCTGATGGTGAGTTTCATCAGAGCAATCAAGTTCAGGCTGCCATAGAAACAGTGCAGAAAACCCAGCAAGAGCTGAGAAAATTCCAGGTATTGAAAAAACTGAGGAGAATACCTCCACACTTTCCCTATAATAACAGGGATCTGGGGCAGCAGAATAACCCATCAAACAGCATGTGTAAAATGTCCCCAGGTAGAGCTGTTTTCATCTTTCCTCAGCTCCTGTGATTTTCTCTTTGTTGTTTCTGCTCCTCCACACCCTTTCTGGTCATCACATGCTGCATCACAGAAGAAGACAGCTACAAAGAGGTGGGAAGAAACACTTGAAGGGCTAGCTGACATGACACCCCACTGCTTTTATATGTGCCAAACAAAATACAAATGTATACTTTTAAAGGGCAAACAAAGGATCCCCACAAATTATCTTTCATCTTTGGATGAATTTTACTGTAGCCCTTGAACTGATTTAAATAATTTCATGTTCAATTACACTATAATTAGTGAACCATGCATTGGGCAGTGTCCTACCACTACAACTCGTTCTACAAGGAGTCTGAATAGACAGAACCAAATGCCAATGTTTTATATCCACCAATACTCAGCCTGGCTTTGGGTCCCTGATCCAGGCCAGCTGTACTGCCCATAGGTGGCATCTGAGCAGTCCCATGCCAGGGTGACTTCGTGACCATGATAGATCTGGTTATCTCATCACCAAGAAAAACCTCACTCCCTTGGAGACAGCCTCTGTTTTCTGGCATCCCTGCCTCCAGCCATTTTGACCCCTTCTGCAGACAAACCTGCTTGATCTCAATTCCTCCTCCTTCATTTTGTGCCCACTGCTGCTGGGTAGTTCCAATGGGGATTTCCCCTTCACATCTTTTAAAATACATGTTGTTCTCTCTTTTCTCCAGCTATGGGCATCAGACCTGTAGCCTGCTCTCGCTGAAGACAGAAGCAGCATTTGCAGGATCAGAGCATGAGCTCTGAAAGGCAGCAGACACTGCCGAGAGGAGCCAGACAACTTGACATCACAGCTCTCCTGTTGAAAATAAACCTGCCACGGAGCACCAGAGGCAGCACTAGAGGGAAATCTTTCACACCCATAACACCTCCACTTCTTAGAGAATGCCATGTTCAGCTCTTAATGCTGATACACAGAGCAGCTCTGGGGAAAGATACTCAGATGATAGACATTTCCTGTGTTGAAAATCCACATGTCTTGAAACATGAAAGGTCTCCACTTACAAGGAAAATAACGAGTCTTTAGTCTGCATCAAAGCAAAATACATAGTTTTTTTACAGCATGCTGCTAAGTATCCAGGGCATTTGCCTACAAGCATTAGATGTGCTGACATAGTTGAAGTCAAAATTACATTGAAATTACTTAGCCCTTCCTTTTGTCTTTCTTTCTTTGTCTTTCCTAATCCATGGAGCAAAAAGCAATGTTAGTAATGCAACCTGACCAATTTAGTTCACTAAAATGATTAGGGGCAATATTCAAAATTTGGTTTCTGCCCCAATCACTTCTATCTGTAAGGAGTACAGGTGCACCATTTTCTATAGTGAACCCATGCCTGAACCACTGAATTGCCAGAGAAAATTATATTGCAGTTCTGGCCTAATTTACACTGTGAATTTTTGCTTTTCAGTTTTGGCCTGGACCACTGAGTAAGAAGTTCATCTGTACTTCCAGTGTTTAAAATGGGAGCTGCTTCTTCAAAATCGAATATATTTTTTAAATGAGAGGTTTGTTCTAATTGAATTGAAAGAAAAACCCAAGATACAGCTTTTTTAACTAGCTTTTTTTAACAACTGGGCTTTTACTAGAAGTTCAAGCAGTAAAAATATATGCCTTTACATATTCACTAGCCCTAGCTTTCTCCTTGTTGCTCCATGAAGACATTTGCATTTTATTTTGGCAAGAAATCATATCATGCTGGAGAACGAAAGGAAGCACAGTACAATGATTGGAATGACAACAACAACTTGGGAGATCATATCTTGGCCTGATACTTGTTTCAGGTATGTCCCTGGGCATTTAGCTTCTCTGACAATACTGTCCTCTTATGACAGTTTTGAAAACAAGCTCCTGTGGCATCCACAGCACAGGTTTCCCTCTGCCTGAGGGCAGAACATTCTGCTACAGCCAGATAAGCTAGTGTCCTGCTCCAGTGAAGCCTGCAGAAGACAGCCTGGAGCCCACTGACAATGCTGTGAGTTTCTATCTCTGTGCAAAGAAGTCTCAGCCTTAGCCCCATGTGAGCACTACCAAATCTACAGCTGCTGTGGGTATTCACAGACAAAAGTGCTTACTTGGTCAAGCCCTTCCAAACATGCAGGCAAATGAAGGGGAGAGTGCAAGCCTGAGCCTGAAAAGCTCATGGTGGCTTCTCTATTTCTGAGCAAATACCACTGGTATGGGGCGTCAAAGACGGAAATTGCTCTGCCTTGCCAGAGGGAGAAGGAATGCAAGAAAGAGCACAAGCAGAAGAAATTGAAAACAAGATGAAACATTATGTTCCCATGCTGAAAGGAATGAGTAATACTAAAAAGTTGGATGAAGAGTAAAAGTTCAAAGAAAATATCCTGTCTTCTCCTCCAGCAATTTCCACACTTACAGACAAGTAACTAATATATGGTTAATGACAGAATTCAGGCTGGTGCTGACTCAGGAATAAAGACTATTTACAGCCCCACGGTGCTCCATATAGTACTGTGAGAAAATGGGAAGTCTTCAGAGGATAATGGTTCTGAATTTCCTGCCTTCTTAATCTCACCATTGCAAATATTCTGGTTCCTAGATCCATTTTAAAAAGTGATATGGTACATTTTCTCACTACTGTTACATGATTTGAATGTTTTATTTGTCCACCCACTGAAACAGGAGGCAGAGGTTCTTACCACACAGTATTAGAGAAGAAATTGAATAATTCTTCTGGGAGCTTAGGACATTACAAAATCTGTTCAGACTGAAGGCATTCCATGTCACTAATAGCAGCTAAGAAGTAGAAGCACACAACTTAGTTTGTAAAAGTAATTAACTAACACAGCTTGAGGCAACAAATACCAGCCTAATATACTGTCTCCAGTATTTAAATCATGGGTAAGCACTGAAAAAGTTGCCTCTGCCCTGTCACAGCCACTCTTTGAGATTTTCACAACTTAGCTGGGCCAGGCCTTGCACAAGCTCAGGTTACATAAAAGTTTGCTCTCTCTGAAAAGATGGTTAGACTAAACAAATAACACCTAACCTCATTTTTTCTATTATTGCACTTTAGCAATATTTAAAGTAAATTATTAATAAAAAAGATACAGAAAGCCAAAGTAACAGATTATTATTTTTTCTCAGCATAAATATCTCTTCCACAGTAGAAGTAGAAATAAAAACTAGTTTGAATGAAGTATACAGAGTTCTCAGCCAAGTATGCTGGAAAATAAAGGATGATTGATATGCACTGAGAAACACATCAGTGATCTTGTACTAATTATTGCAGAGCAGTACATACACTGACATGTAAATTATATGCTACTTTCAGCACTCACACAATGACAGAGAAAAATGCAATAACAGCATTTCTTTTGCACTACTTCACATTACCTTAGCATGAAAATTTTAGCAAAACAGAACATCACAAGTAAATTCATCCCTCCCCTCATTCACCCTTTCTGGCTTTACACAGCAGTGCAGTTCCACTGACACTCAAGAAAACTGATTTCTGGTTTGTGCTTGAGTAAAAATCAAAATTATATTCATCAACTGGAAGAAACAGTTCAAGAACGTGAAGTAACACAAAAGGATGAATTAAAACATTTTGAACAGAGATGTGAGTAAAAGGTTATAAGATACCCCAGAGCTGAGTACGTGACAAAAACATTCTAGAAGGTACAAACAGAGTTAAACCTGTATGGCATATGTAGCAATCCTTTTGCTTCACTCAGTGGTGGTAAGGCCCCATTTGGTAGGATTTGCATTAATAAAAAAAGCCCCAGGAAACTATTAGTGCAAAACTATAGAAACTTTGACCCCTGAGAAAGATCCAGTGAGTTGGGGTTGTTCAGATGGACAGAAATAGATTGAGAACATGTTAATAACTGACAATTAGTTGTCCTTTTATCAGCATAATTATGATAGTTAGTTCACAATAGCTAAAGAAATTGATGAACATTTCTGCAAGTGAGGAATGTTCTCAAACACAAAGAAGCTCACAAGGCACATGGGGTGAGGTTTTGTGGAGACACATGATAAAAAAAGTAATATGAGATACAAAAGTGTAAATTACTGCTTGAGCTGCTTATTTTCAGTTGCCCAAAACTACAAAAATTGGAATGCTAGCAGTAAAAATCCACAGATGTGGGCTTATTATACACCTTACTCTAAAAATTTATTTTGGAGTTATAGCAAAAATAAGTGGATGACCAGAAGAAAAGGCAGAGATTTTTTGTAGGTTCTTTCTTCATTTTCTTAAGGGCTGCACTGCTGACCTTGCATAGAAAAAGGTAATGTTGAAATTGAGCTCAAAACATTTGTTGTAGCAGTTCAAAGCAGATATAGATTTTAAAAATTTTCAAAAATAAAAATTCGATAAATGTCCCATTTTTGATGGAAGTTTTATTTTAAAGTAGAGCCAAAGTGTAGCAAAGGAGTGTCTTCGGGCATGATTTACTAAATGGTTGTTCAAATGTACAAAGAAAATGAAGTTTTTTACAGAAAAAACATTTATCCTGGCTTATACATAGCAGTTTTTAAAAAAGACAGGCTTTATGGTTTATAAATTAATTAGTTCAGTTTGCTTTTTCCATTTTGTAGAGAAAAAAATAATCCAGTCCTAAATAATCTTCTCCTCTGCATAGGACAAATAACTTAGAATAAAGCCTATTAACCTGGTAACTTGGCTGGTGAATACAAACATATCTGGAAAAGAGATATATAAAGTAACTTTTTCTTGAGGGAGTATTTTCTGCAAATAGGCTTTGTCACTGACTTGAATATCTACCAAAGCAAATGAAATCAAAAGACTTAAGGGAATCTGTCAACCTCTGAGTATATTTTCATTTAAGCTTCTTTCATCTCTACTTATTCTTAAATGTCAGTTCTATACAGCAAAAATGATGTGTTAGGTTTTAATTATACAGATTATAACTAGAATTTCACTCTGAACTTTTACATATCATGAGAGGATTTTGTGGATTAAATTCCTGTTCCTTGCCAAGCCATTCACTACTAGCACAAATATTGGTTGTTTTAAATGACAGACTGAACTTACAGTTCCTCTATCATGCAGGGATCTCTAATGACATAAAGGTTTTTAATTAATAAACTATACAATTCACCTTATGTGGATATTGTGGAAAGCACTTCATGCAGGCTATAGGAAAAAGTTTTTTTCATTTGATATATAACATCAATTAAATGTGATGCATCTACTCAAGACACAATTAAAATCAAGCATTTCAGGCTTTTGAAACTGAATGAAGAAACAAAATCAGCAAATGTCTTGACCAAAGCACTGTGGTTAACCTTCATATTTTGTACAATATGCTGCATGAACATTGTTAGAAATTCAGTGTTAGGCCAACAGTAAAGTTTATAAGGAGTCAGGATTTAATCCAGACTCCAGAAAGAGTCAAAAGAGCTATTTTATTCCCAAACATCCATTTTGTGTTTGACTTTCAAGTCTTATTTGATTTTCTTCATGAAACAAAGGAAAGAGAACAAACAAATCATTGAGAAAAACTGCTTCTTATGCAGTTCTTTGTTAAAGTTTTTCAGCAAAAGATCATCGGCAGTTAAGGAAAAGATAGAAGGAATAAAAGTGACTCAAAGCTCCTAAAAGTAGTGAGCTACCTTTACAGAAGATTATGTGTGAGAACATGTCACAGACATTCAAATTGTTCTCATTTGTCCTGTGTAGATTCATTCAATTCCCACTCTCCAATGCAAAGAGATAAAATGGTTGATGCTGGGAACAGTATAAATTTGCTGAATGCCTATGGAGGACTGCTTTATACAAAAGCTTTGAACAAATACTGCATTAAGGGAATCTTGATATTTTACATCAAGATGAACTCTACAAGCACAGGGGGAAAAGAGAAAGGTCAATTTGATTGACACTCACTCTTCCAATTCTTTTCCACCTCGTTTCTAGCACACATGACTATCAGACAATTCCATCTGAGGTACTTATGTATACTGGAGTGTCTTAGGCCTAATCCTTCTTTCCAGGAACTCCAATTTGCCCAGGGATCTCAGTCTGGTAGTCATCTGTCACCACCTTAGCAAATCCCAGCCATCTAAATGTATTTTGTCATTCCCATGTTCTCTGAACAGTTCCAGTTTAAATAGTTTTTTTGTCGGGAAAGGATTTAAAATGCTTTATTGCTATCTGCAGCCTCATTGTACCCTGAAAGCCCACCAGGTCTTCATGAGGGTGAACTGCAGACAGAGGAATATAACAGCACAGAAATCCTTATCTGCCTGATGCAGCAGAGCTCAGTGTGCTGTCCTCTGTGTCTGTGACATGGAAAGAGAGTTGTTAGGAATTGGGACAGGCTACCCTTGATGCTGCTTTAAAAAGTGAACAGAATTTAACTTTTCCTTGGACAGCTCTGAGAGGAACAAAACAATCACACAAGGACACTGCTCTCATCTCTGCTGGATGCTATGCTCTCTCACCTGAGCAGAGAAGCTGCATGTAGTATTTAGCAAATAACCGTCTGTTGTCCTCTGTAACTCTTGACCATGGCTGCCTGTCTTAAGTGGTTTTTTATCCCATAATTTCAGTCCCAGTTTTTTCAACTGAAAAAATCCCTATAAATATATTGATAGAAACACATTTTTTTTGGCCAGAAGGGGACAGAAAGACATTTCAGTTCTCCAGAGACTTCACTCTAATTACTAGATTCCCTTTCCTCATTTCAGATACCTAAGATCAAAATTTCAGTATGTTGGTACAATGGCAAGAAGACAAACATGCAAATTATATCTTCTGTAAATTTCAAAAAATACATGAATTGAATCACAATATAAATAATCTGCAATGATTGATAGAACGTAGAGGAGCTTTTTGTTCCAGTCAGCTATTTCATGGTCAGTGAAAATACAGATCCTGTCACTGGTAGCTTTTGTCTTCAGCAACATGGGGGACAGCAATTATCTTGTTGGTACTGCAACTCAGTACTATTCTTATTTGCTCTGCAAAATTATGAAAAAAACAAACTTTCAGAGGAAATATCTTCTCTAATCATTTACAAAGGTGAGTTGTGCAATCAGATGTTTTGCACTTTATGTAGTGCTCTAGTTCCTGACACTTTCTTTGTTGCCACTATTCTCTGTGAATGCAGTCTTGACATTGTGGTTTCTAAGTCAGAAGAAAAATGTAGTCCTGGCAGCAGTTTCAGTTTTCCTCTCATGGATACCTTTTGGTAACTAAAACTCTTTTGATGGAGCTGCAATTAACAGAAGACTATGCTGGAAAGTTTTCCACTTGAAAAAAAAGAATAAATAATTGTGAGTTCTTCTATCCAGACAGTGAAAGACTAACTTGCTTGCAATGCACACCATTCAAACTGATTTCAGCACATACCTGTTCTTACTTTCTGACAACACTGGAAATATAACAGCAACCATGAAGAAGTAATGCTGATATTTCATCCCCAAGAGGAAGGTCATGAAGAAACTCTGATGCTTGCCAACTACTTTTACTTTCCTTCCCACAAAACAAGGTGAAAGGGTTTTCCTTTTAAGTCCTCTCAGACGACCATTCTGTATCCATGCGAAATCACAGTTCTGAGTGTTGGGTATGCTGCAGGGTACTTTCTATAAATGAATGCACACACATATAGAAGCAATCAATGGGTCTATACCCAAACCTAGATATGGTGGCACCTTTAAATATTGGCAAATACAAGGCCAACAGAGGAATTTTATTTCCCAAACTTGCATATTTGTCCATTGGTGTCATAATTAACACTCAATTACACCACACATATTTCAGTTAAGAATCCGATTGTGTTATTTCAGGTACACATCAAACCAGTAAGAGCAGGAATTTGAGACATATTTCAGGGCAATTGGGCAATGAATGATTTTTTAAAAGACAGCTAACTAGCTAACTGCTAATCCTTTAAAACTGATAAGCAAAGTAATGAAAAGTTTTAAAAAACCACAATAAATCTTAGCCAACTTTTAATCTGGCCAATATTACGTGGAAAAACCACCTAACATACTAAAATAGTAGTATTTTAGAAGAGATTTTATAGATAATTTTCACAACATTTTAGAATTTTGGTAAGCATTCCAACTTTTTCAATGAAAGTAAGACAAACAAAAATGTGACACAATGATTTCTAATGACGTAAAAAGGTGTGCTGGTTTTGACAGGGACAGAATTAATTTTATTCACAGTATCTAGTATGAGGCTATGGTTTGTGCAGAAAATGTTGTTGATAACATTGAGATATTTCTGCTGTTGTTGAGCAGTGCTGGCCCAGAGAGAAGGCCTTTTCTGCCTACAGAATCACCCAAGCAGTGAGGAAGTCAGGGGTACTCAAGAAGTTGAGAGAAGACACAGATGGAACTGGTGACTGCAACTGACCAAAGGGGTGTTCCAAACTGTATCACGTCATGCTCAGCACATAAAGCTGGAAAAAACAAGGCATATGGAGTGATATTCAGAATGATAGTGTTTGTCTTCCCCAGTCACCATTACACATGATGGGGCCCTGCTCTCCCAGAGACTGCTGCACACCTCTCTGCCCACTGGGAAACGGTGAATTAATTCACTATTTTGCTTTACTTCTGTGCATGGCTTTTGCTTTCCCTATTAAGCTGTCTTTAACTAAACCAAGCTGTTTTATTTTCTTACTTGTATTCATCCAATTCTCTCCCTTATCCCAAAGGTGAGAAAGTGAGCAAGCAGCTGTGTGGTTTTTTGTTGTGAGCTAGGCTTAAACTGTCACAGAGGGGAATAAGGAATGTATGGTAACTGCTACTAAGGGAAAACATTATTATATTTGATGTGATATTAATCACACCAAATATAACACTCACTGCCTTAGAAATATTTGGAGAAAATTTAGAAAGGTCTATAAATATTACTTACCTGTCTGTGGCAGATTCCACAGCCTTTGCAACACTGTTCACAAGGGCTTAAGCTCGTTAGTGTAGGAAGGACTAGTCTCTACTTCATGTCAGTTTACAACAGTGCTAAAATAAGGGACTTGTGCCCTTGCCCTATAATCCATTCAGACCACTGCTGGCACATGCAGCACTTTGGAAGCAATCATTAAAGAGCTGCCTTTACAAGGTGATTAGGGGTGCACAGCAGAAACAGAAAGTGACTTGAGAAACTGATTTCCCTCCCACCCCATGCCAAAACGGTAGTATATATTCCTTCTAATAATTAGTATTGCCCCACACCAAGGGAACAGCATGCTGGCCACACATCAGAGCAGTTGGTACTCTTCCAAAATGCATGTTACAAGAGCCCTTCTTCATTAGACATAAGAAAATCAAGATGCATGTAAAAAAAAGCCCAGGAGTACATAGCAGGCTAGCAGGTTTTCTTACAACTTGCATATGGTACTGTGAGTGTAGCAAAATTTAAGGGTGTTTAAAGTAAACAGCCATCCATTATGACAGTAGAGCAAAAGAGGAAATGGTAAGAGTCCAATGTTCTCTAGAAATGATAGCTTCCTATTAAAACTGGAATATTGACAGATTCCTTAGTGCAATTCATTTTGTTGCNCAAAAATGCCCCAAACAAACAAAACTCTAAAGAACCAAACAAAAATTAAACATACTAGATTTATGATCACATATTCAGTAATGAGGGAGAAATCAGCTGGGAAAAAAGTCAATGTCCCCTAGATCTCATGCTGGACATTAGTACAGAGGTGAATTACAGGGTTTTTTTGAAAGTATCCCTGCAGATCATCCCACTGCCATAAGTAGTATTAGGAACTAGAAAAAGAAAATGTAGGCATGTAAGTTTTTGTTTTATTCAGTAGCAATATTCTATCAGAAACAGTTACCACTTCCATGAAATCAGTCAGAGAAAAGAGAAAGGATTAACAAAATACTAATGTATTGTTCAAAATAATTTGGAGTCAGCAGATCAAAAACCTTCAATAATTCCTGTTCATTGTTTATTTTTATAGGAAAGTAGAATAAATAATGGCATAAGCAATATTTTTTAATTGAGTGAATACTCTCAGCTTTCCTTCCCATCTTGGTTCTTAATTGGCAATTAGGCATCCAACTCCACTTCCCAGAAAGTAGCAGCCCTACATCCAGCTAGCACCTTCAAATTCTTCTTTTGATCGTCTTCTGAAAGCAAGGGACAGTCAATAAACACATAATGAAAGAAAGAAGGATATTCTACAAAAGTGTTAAAAAATAAGTAAGCTTTAAAAGCACCCATAGAGAGAGAAAAAGCAGAAGGTACAAAACTTTTGGAGAGGCTAGCAAGAGGAAGGCATGCTCTGGAGCTCTTCTCTAAGTGCTTCAATTAATATTCATTGCATGCTTCAGGAACCCAAAATATTTTGGGTCCAACTGTGAATCCTAATGCAAAAGGGAAATTATTTTTGTGCTGACCACAGGACCATCTGTCCTCTAGGACTCAGTTCAGGATAGTCTTAGAAGACCTTACACACAGCTTCCTTTCTCTGGGACAGAAATTGGTTACCAGTTCTGGCGGAATTTCAAGCAATTTGAATATGAACTAAAATTACATAATTTAAATTAACTATGTTTATTTGAGTTCATCATTAATTCAATGCCAGCAGAGTGCTACTTAAGAGATTTTAAACAAACCAGTTGCTAAGAAGGAGAAATTGCAGAAAGCACTCAGTCCAAAGATATGTCAGATAAAATCTGTACAAAGCAATTTGATGCATAAGTCCTTATGGCAGTCTACATGTTAATTTTGTTTAAAAAATGGATAATTTTTGAAAGAATTTCACAGATAATGGATTTCATTTTATTTCTGCGAAATGGAGAAAAGAGTGTTGTTGTATTAAAAGGCTCTCGTGTTTCAGGAATTTCAAGGAACAACAATAAGAGGCAATGATAAACAAAGCCTGGAAAATCACTTCAATGTAATGCATTGGCCATCTCTGTACCCTGGGAAAAAAGTATCTTTGACAAAGTCCTTCACCAAATGCTTTTAGGGAGGACATTGAGGAAATTAGAGTGCACTTATATTGAAAGTTTGTAGTTGTTTTTCTATATCAGTGTAGTTCTGAGGAATCTGTAGTGCAGAAAAGGCAAAATGCAAACAAACTGACTTCCTGATGGCTTAGGGTCACTTGTGGTTTCAGCTTTGTAGCAATGCTGGGACTGATGTGGTGTTTGTGAGTGTTTGAGGACATTTGTAGCCTAAGACACTTTCTTACTATAGCATTTAAGATAGAAAACGACCAAAAGAAGGGCAGAATGTTAATAGTTTTTCCAACCTTCGGAGAAATAAAGGAACACTCTAATATAAGATTCAAAGCAAGAAAAAAGTCTCCTCTTGTAGTACATTAAAGCCTGAAACTACTTTCAAGTGGTAGAGAAGAGCCAGAAGATCATAATACATAAAAGTCACACAGAATTGGAAATACAGGTTATTAAAATAGAGTGGATATGAAATCAACATTTTTTCCATCATGTCCTGAAGAATAAACAAGGTCGAGGTAATAACATAGAGTCTTGTTTCTGCACAAGTCCTTGTTGGAGCATTGCCATACCAAGTAACATCTTCACCACTAGCTTCTCTGGGTATAGTTGAAGAAGTTGTGCTAATTTACTCTGGCTAAAGATTGTGTCCAATCTTAATCAAAGTATGAATTAGGGAAAAAAAAAACCAAAAATAACCCTCTATCTGTTGTTTGATCCTGCAACTGCCTAAAATATCGGAAACAGTGGTTTCCTGATAAAAACCCAGCTCTGTTTCTCAACTGATAACAATGCTCCAGGGGTATGAAGACAGCTCAGTGAGACCAGAGCAAACTCCATACTGAGTTGTATCAGTCACAATCAAAACATGAGAAGGTGCACAATATTCTGACAAATACATCAGAGTTCAAGCATCTTCTTACTTTCCAGGCTCTGCCTGTCCTAGTTCTAAAAAAAAAAAAAAAAAATCCTAGAAAGACACTGAAGGACATTATCCCCTAAAGACAGAAATAAAAGACAAAGTGAGAACAAGCTTGTGGAGTCTCCCTAATCAGGAATGTCTATGGTGCATCTGAACACAGAGTTCCTGTTCTCACAGCCCATGAACAAATTCTCACATTCACTCTCTTGATTCCATTTTTTAATAGGAATAAGCAAGCTGTAAAAGAAACACTGATCCATGCAAGATCAATATTTTCTCTATTCAAGCAACACTGTATAGCCAGTCTGCTCTGTCAACCTACATATATCCAAAAGAAAATGATCAGGCTTTCTGCATATTCCATATTCGGGGAAACTGAATAAATTCTCCATATTGCAAATGCCATCAACATGTTTTTCAGGTGAAAAAACCTGCAGAAAACCAAAGATGTGTCTGTATATTTACAAATTAATAATACTTTGATATTTGAAAGATAACTTCTTTTTGCTCAGCATATCCAGGGTTTTGGATTAGATGGTCTCTTTCAAACCAAAGCATTTTGTGTTTCTGTGAATTTAATTTTATTGCTCACTTGGATCTGTTTTTTCTCCCCTCAAGAAAGCATTTCAAGAGCATCAATCTCACAGGTTTTTTACTGCACAATATGTTTTAGGAATCTAAGTTTCAGCAAGTAAGCTTTCTGCAACTATCTGTAAAACAAAACACTGAATAAATGTTAAATTGGAAAGTATTTTTGAACTGTCTTGGGCTTTTGCATATCTATATACTCACGTGCAAGAATACTTATAGGTGTTAAAATCATTTCCTTACAACTGCAACTTCGAATTAGAAAATGAAAATATTTATAATAGCTTAATTAAGCACACTTCATAATTTCCAAGTAATTGTGGTGGCACACCTGAGTGCAATCAATAGACAGTATTCTTATAAGAGTTTACAACAGATATATTTTCATATGGTAGAAAAAAGAGAAAGACCAGCAGAAAAAAACCACTAGAATTAGATAAGCCACCACCCTTTGTAGAGAGGTGCAGACCAGTTCCTTCCAACCCCAGAACCCTAGGCTATTAATATGTTCTGCAGTGATGTTTGGTCCAGCTAATAAAACCTTAGTTGGAGGAGAAAGAACCTCTTTTGGAAACAGAAGGGCTGTGAGGCTGGGGTTGGGCTTACACTGCCATGTCCTTTATCACCCATCACAAAGTGCACAAAGTATTAGCATGTGTTCTCTCAACAAGCCCTGTATTTTCAGATCCAAAGACTTTATCTCAGATCCTTAACTCAAGCCTACAGGGTTTAACTGAATATGCTCAAACAGCATTTGTAAATTTAACCCCCTAAAATATAAGTTCAGCAGTTTAAATGCAGTGAAAAAAACGTATTTTCCAAGACAAAACATCATTCTCAGTAAGATAGCTTTGCTTACATGGCACTGCCAAACAAAAACTTAGGGGGGAAAAAATTATCAAAAAACCAGAAAGAAACCCTTTAACTTTTATTCTTTCCAACTGTATGTTGAATCAATAGTCCTTCTGTGGAATTAATTTACTTTGTGCCCAGGTAGACAAAACTGAAAATTTAATCAATACAAAAGAAAACTTGTTTGACACATCCTGTGTGATAATGACCAATGAATTAGCTCTTCTGCCTCTTTTTTTTCCCCCACAGAATCATTATTTTGTGCCCAAGAGCTATAACAATAATACTAATAATAAATAGAAAGCTGTCCTACCCATACCAGAGCCACGCCTGCCAGACACAGTTCACTGGCAGGGCACTATTCTAAAAAAAAAAAGAAAAAGATAAAATAAATTATGGAAAGGTCCCAGAGTACATCTTTGCCATGAGCATTCCTCTGATAAAATGTTATTTAATTACATCCCAGTAAAAAAAGAGGGGCATATTTAGGAGCTAATGGCACCCTATTATTTACTGAAAGGAACGCATAATTTTCCTGGAAGCAAGTACTAAAAGAAAAAAAAGTTAAAAGAAAATAAGTGTTCAGAAAAAGACAATCCAAATTTTCCACCCTCACTCAGCCATTCAACTACTGATCTACTTTGATATGAATTTCCCTTCAAATTTAAGTTACTCTTCACTGCAGAAATCTATACTCAACTCTATTTTAATAGTCCTAGAAATAAAAAAGCTTCTGTGACGTGGGCAATCCTCACATATGGGCTACTATAAACCAAGAAAGGTAACCAAAGGCCCCTGGCACTCACAAAGAAACTCATCATATTAGTGTCATCTTTTCCTCACAAAAGGATGAGGATTCAAATACAAAGTAGTGGCACGATCACTGTCACCGTCAGAAGCAAAAAAGGCATTCTTGCAGGTAAATTCTGTGAACACAGGATGAGAGGTCACATATCTGTAAGATGACTCTATAAACATCTTCATCACTGAGAAGAGGAAAGGTAAAATAGAAAATAACTATTTAAATTTTAGACAATTTATACATGATACATGACAGCTGTGGCTGCAAATGACAGCATATTTTCATCATACTTCTTTAATAGCATAGGAAATCCTCAGCATATAGATGTACATGTATATAATATGTATAATAAATCATTAATAATTAATCTAATAATATTCAATCTATATAATACATACAGGATATGGGAAAATACAAAATTATAAGTATTATATGTATATATATGTACCACATACATGTACCATGTATATGTACCATATGATATATATGTACCATGCAAATGTGTGTAGCACTTGCAAATTTTAGGATGGGATGGATCTAATCTCATTTAACTTCAGGTGTCTATGAACTAGTCATCCACAGTTCAGCTATTTACTCTTGGCCCCCTGTATAACCAACAGAGGGAAAGAATAACTGGTAGCAACTGAGTCCTCTGTATTCCACTTCAGACAGATGTGTAGTGAGGTGGCAGTACTTCCCAAATTAGACTGGAGGAACCTTAATTCACACTACTAGCCCTCACTCCTCCATGATTTCTCACCTAGCCTTTGGTGTCCAAGTTAAATTGTTGCCACAGGGCAATTAGTTCAGAATCAAATGCTGACCTACTGGAAGTTTGTGAGTGTGACATTAATTGCATTTTTTCTCTGCAGATCTAGCAAATATACAGGTCTTTCTAAAATATGGAAAGTTTGAAAGTCCTAAACACAAAAAACATTTACCAGATGTGGTACCTTGATAGATGACACCATTGGAAGTGACAATATTAATTATCTTTTTGTGTTTATATGCTGCACCATATTTTTTTGACTTGAGTCGAAATAACATGATTCATGTTTTAAAAAGTGTCTAATCAGTTTGGCACTATTTTTATTTGAATACTATTTTCTAGTTACTGCAGTCATAAAGTTTCAAAGATATTTCCCATTTTTCTTCACAACCTTTTACAAATTATCAAAGGTTTCTCAAAGTAATTCCCTGAAATATGGCAAGCCTCTGGGAAACTACTGTTTTGAAGATCATGGTAAGCAGTGTATCATTAGGAAGGATTTCATCTCCCAGAATGCTGATTCTCGAAGACAATCAATAGCTGGTTCCTCCTGTATCTTCCTGTTATTTTTTTCAATAAAAAACCCTCAATTTTTAGTATTTGTAGACACTTTTTTGTCCCCCTTGTTCACATTTGTAAAACTGCCTTAATATTCTTTTCTCCAGACAAAATTATTAAAATTGTTAGACAGGACAGACACTTGCTCCAGAGACTTGAGATTTACTCTTAGAGCAGAAAGCCTTGAGCACTGAGACTCTGTGTGGGTCCCCTGCTAAAGCACAGTCCCACAGCACAGATGCAGGGATTCACAGGGGCACGACCTCATGCTGACTGGGAATCTTTTGACGTACTCTGAGGTGCTCTTACCTACCTAGTGTGGACCAGACACTCCAAAAGACCTGGAAAGTACATTCTGGGAAGTGGCAGTATCCTTGGCTGAACAAGGACCTAGCTCCTGTGAAGAACTGCGGTGCAATAGGAAGCATCCTCCTCTCAGGGAGTATTCAGTCTTCATAGCACAAAACAAAGCTGTAAGACACCTGTACCTGAATTAACTACATAGATTCACATAGCAGAACTACTTCGAGAAACCCTGCCTACAGCAAAGCAACGTGCAAATGAAAACAAAGATAGATTATCTGTCACAATCCTATGCTCTCTGCAGCTGAATGACCATGAAAGAAAGTACTTAATGTATAAACTAAACCCATATGTAATAGCTGCATGTCTGTCTGGAAGAGTCAGAGTGGTTGGTCTGGAAATACTATGCAAAAAAAATTCAAACAAAGCCAAGATGATAAAAAATGGGCTGCATTTCCTTGGTTAATAGACACAGAAGGGGACAGAATAGAAAATTAGTGTTGTCATTATTAAAAACTGTATGAACAGCCCACACAAAAGAGCCTACTTAAGTTTAGCATTAAAATGTTTTGTAGCGGTTTTGTAGTTCTTCCATTTGTAGAGAAGAAAAGGATTCATCTTATTGAGGAGATTTGTTCAACAAGAGGTTTTTATTGAAGAAGAATAAAAAAAATAACTGCGGGAAGAAACGCTCCTCCTTGAGATTGCTGCATCAGGGATTGGACATCAGGAGAGATATCCTCAAACAGGGATACTGGCACAACCTTTCCAAGTTCTCCAGTCTGAAATTCTTCAAGAAAAGTAAAGTCAAGTAATGTCAGCAGCTTGGAATTATCCAAAAGTCAGCTCTAAGGAAATATTCCGTTTTGGTAACACGCAGGAACCACTGTATGCTCTTTACTCTGAAAAAGCCTGTTTCATTTTAGTATTTCATTCTAGCTAGTATACGAGTTCAAGATTGTGAATTTTGCCAAGTATCCACTTAAAATTATTGAAAGTAAATAATTTTTAAAATGTGTGAGTTCCTATGGATGAGAACTTAGAAACCCAAGATCATTATAGAGGAACATTCTTAAAGTACTAATGTCCCAAAAAGTATGTAAGAAAGCTTTTTAACTTTGCAGACTGATTATAAAGTTCAAGGCGCCTGAGCTCAAGGAGTTCAAATAACAAAATTAAAAATACAGGAAATTTTATTTAGTTATTTATTTATGTAATCACAGGCAAATCTAACTCAGCAAATGGAAAATTGCAGAAGGTTTCTAATGAGTGAAGCTTTACTCTATTTATGTAGAGGAACATATGGTTCCAGAAAAACTGGAACAGAAAAAATCTGACTGCTCTAATGATGTGGTTGTTAACACAATTGATATTTAAGCACTCTGGCATTTCCCTTTCTTCAATTTCCTAAAGCCTTGCCAAGTGTTAACTATTTTCACTGCAATGCAGAGATCTTCTGGGCCATCACAGAATTGTCATAACTGCTAGGTCATCCTTTGTCTTCGTGCTATTCACTGCTTTGTCAACTACACATCTCCCAGATTGTTCAATAAATGAGACAGCAGTTTGACAGACAGCTGCTTTGTTTGCAAAAGAATCCTAATTAAGCCTTGGAGAAGCCTTTCTTCTGCACAGAAAGAAACATTCTGTGGAAAATAATACTGAACCATATAATCAAGTCCTTAACAACATCTCCTAACTTTTATAAAAGTAATACATTCTTTCCAACATCACTTTAAGATGTCATTGTTTATATATTGCTGAGTATTTTTTGCAAACAAAATGGGCACCACCACCTTAAAAAATAACTTGAAAAATACTTCTAATACGCAGCTGCAGAAAACCAGTTTTAAAATGTATTTGGAGAACACAATAATAAATAATTCCAATTTCAGCTTCTCTCCTACTTATTGCATCTCCAACAAACCACTAACACTCATTTGGTTGATAGACTTTGAGTATTCCCATTGGTACATTGGGGATTTTCCAAAGTTCCGTACTTTTCTTTCTCAGGGTCAAAAGTCTTATAAGAAATTAGAGATCTTCAGGAGGTTGTTTGCTATGTCTTAACTTTTTTCTTCATACTAGCTATGTCCAAGGGAGAAAATGACCCAGTTGTTCAGTGGTTTGACTTCCCAGCTTTTGGGAAAATCCAGCTTACAGCAACCAACAATGAACAGTTGCAATATTGGTATGACAGTGATGGGGTTGCTGTGGGGTCCCAGCTTCCAGGCACAGCAGAAAGGAAGCCAGCAAAGGGTACTGAGCACAGCAGCAGCAGCCTTGGGTGAGATGAAGTGCATGCCCCATCCTTAGAGGTGGCAGACAGTTCAGAGAGTCAGGGAAGTTGGTTTCCTTCTTGTTAAACCATCATGAAATAATTTCTAAACTGCACCTCTTGGCTATTGAGGAACTGTTACACATCCATGTCCAAATCATATCCCAACTAGGAAGGCCTCTGTATTTCCAATATCTGTGCTATAACATTTCATATCTCTAGGGCTCCTTGTAAGTATTAGAATGGCTAATCACTTTAGTTTCCTTTATATGAACAGAAAGTTGACTCCATGAAGTTCATTTTTTTTCATATTTATTCTCTTAATGCTGCAAAACTTTGCCATAGAGTGAGGTGATCAACAGACACCTAAAACCTTGCAAAAAACCACACTATTGATACGCAGCAAAGATCTGATTAATGGATATTCCATAAATGTCCCTTTGCAAATAACAGAACACTTTCAGACCTTGTTTAACAAAACAAGTTCACAGAAAACTGCATAATTGTTTCCTGCTTGTTGTGATATTAATTTTTTAGATCATACAATTTTTTTATTTATTGCAGTAAAATCTGCAACATTGTACCTTACTTGGAACATGGGGTTTTTTGCTTTAAAGGAAGTTGATCTGAAATATTTTTCAGGAAGGGAGAGGGCAATAGATACATTTTAAGAGTCTACAAGGCATCACGTTTAGGTTTCCTTTGGTCTGCTGAGACCCAATAAAATTACCTTCTCATGGAATCAGCAAGCACTACCTGTCCAACAAGGCCGTGGGGTTTCTTACTGAAGTCTGAACCCCTCTATATGAAGTTTTCTTACATTACTGTTTAGAGATTGTCTGTGTAGGGGAGCAAATATTTTAAGACATGAGGAAACATAGAGAGGTATTTTTTACTTGTGCAGTATCTTCTGCAGTATTTAGGAGATGCTGTCTTTTTTGCTGGACTAAGAAAGTGGATTTTCCCCACCCATATGGAGAGGACTAGTTCCTGGACTTGAGTCTTTCCTCTCTCCAAATGCTAAAGCCAGGGGCTAAGTTCTGCATCACAGTCTGTTTGGGGGATTCCTCCTATTTAATCCTATGATTCATATAGCCAGAGAAGTGTTCATAAAATACTGCAGGTTAACAGAGATAGTTCATTCTATCTCACAATTCTTCTTCCTTCTTCTTCTACTTCTTCTACATTGTGATTGTACAACCATGCACATTACCAATATGTGGTAGAGTATCAAAGAAGGAATCACCAAGGAATGTTTCAGCTTTATTTGGGGTGTCAGATACCTTTAAGAGGAAGCTAGTCCTGCAAAATGTACCTGCTCTGTTGGTCTGAAGCAAAAGACTGAAACTGGTGATCTTAACCACACCAATTCTCGGCATGAGTTAAAAACAATTGTTCAGTACTACCAGAACGACCCAATACTGATACCCAATAACAAAACATGCTCATTTCATCTCACAACCAGCAAACTGAAGAACTTAACTCATGATTCAGTTTCACCTCGGCAGTTCAGCTCCAAGTATATATCCATCAGATATCCAAAACAGAGTAAAATACATGTTGGCCATTGCATTAGAGTAGCTGAATGTGGGCTATGTGTCAGTAATGCTCTGCTACAGTGTCCGTTCCCATGGAAAGTGTTTACTGAAATAACAGTGATGACTGTAGCAAAAGTTCTTTAATATCACAACACAGAATAAATTTAAAGCCTGTCTCCAGCAAAGCAACTAGCAGCAAAGGAAGGTGAGGAAAAAGAAATAAATTAAACATAACTTCAGGGAGCAGATCTCTCCCAAGCAGACCCCCCCACACACACACATGAAATGACTCAGGGAAATAAGAAGACAGTGTATACTGATGGCATTGCAAGTTCTGCAAATGACAAGCATGCAGGAACTCTCACTACAGCCCTGACTAACTGTGCACTGCTAAGTGTATCCACACCAGAGATCCCCACAAATCTCCCAAAATATTTGTAATACACATCAGGTTGTGATATCAAAGGAACAACATCTTTGCTAACACCAGGTAATCCCCTGAGAAGGTGTTTGGTGCAAGGCATTCCCACTTTGTGCCAGTNGGAAAATTGCAGAAGGTTTCTAATGAGTGAAGCTTTACTCTATTTATGTAGAGGAACATATGGTTCCAGAAAAACTGGAACAGAAAAAATCTGACTGCTCTAATGATGTGGTTGTTAACACAATTGATATTTAAGCACTCTGGCATTTCCCTTTCTTCAATTTCCTAAAGCCTTGCCAAGTGTTAACTATTTTCACTGCAATGCAGAGATCTTCTGGGCCATCACAGAATTGTCATAACTGCTAGGTCATCCTTTGTCTTCGTGCTATTCACTGCTTTGTCAACTACACATCTCCCAGATTGTTCAATAAATGAGACAGCAGTTTGACAGACAGCTGCTTTGTTTGCAAAAGAATCCTAATTAAGCCTTGGAGAAGCCTTTCTTCTGCACAGAAAGAAACATTCTGTGGAAAATAATACTGAACCATATAATCAAGTCCTTAACAACATCTCCTAACTTTTATAAAAGTAATACATTCTTTCCAACATCACTTTAAGATGTCATTGTTTATATATTGCTGAGTATTTTTTGCAAACAAAATGGGCACCACCACCTTAAAAAATAACTTGAAAAATACTTCTAATACGCAGCTGCAGAAAACCAGTTTTAAAATGTATTTGGAGAACACAATAATAAATAATTCCAATTTCAGCTTCTCTCCTACTTATTGCATCTCCAACAAACCACTAACACTCATTTGGTTGATAGACTTTGAGTATTCCCATTGGTACATTGGGGATTTTCCAAAGTTCCGTACTTTTCTTTCTCAGGGTCAAAAGTCTTATAAGAAATTAGAGATCTTCAGGAGGTTGTTTGCTATGTCTTAACTTTTTTCTTCATACTAGCTATGTCCAAGGGAGAAAATGACCCAGTTGTTCAGTGGTTTGACTTCCCAGCTTTTGGGAAAATCCAGCTTACAGCAACCAACAATGAACAGTTGCAATATTGGTATGACAGTGATGGGGTTGCTGTGGGGTCCCAGCTTCCAGGCACAGCAGAAAGGAAGCCAGCAAAGGGTACTGAGCACAGCAGCAGCAGCCTTGGGTGAGATGAAGTGCATGCCCCATCCTTAGAGGTGGCAGACAGTTCAGAGAGTCAGGGAAGTTGGTTTCCTTCTTGTTAAACCATCATGAAATAATTTCTAAACTGCACCTCTTGGCTATTGAGGAACTGTTACACATCCATGTCCAAATCATATCCCAACTAGGAAGGCCTCTGTATTTCCAATATCTGTGCTATAACATTTCATATCTCTAGGGCTCCTTGTAAGTATTAGAATGGCTAATCACTTTAGTTTCCTTTATATGAACAGAAAGTTGACTCCATGAAGTTCATTTTTTTTCATATTTATTCTCTTAATGCTGCAAAACTTTGCCATAGAGTGAGGTGATCAACAGACACCTAAAACCTTGCAAAAAACCACACTATTGATACGCAGCAAAGATCTGATTAATGGATATTCCATAAATGTCCCTTTGCAAATAACAGAACACTTTCAGACCTTGTTTAACAAAACAAGTTCACAGAAAACTGCATAATTGTTTCCTGCTTGTTGTGATATTAATTTTTTAGATCATACAATTTTTTTATTTATTGCAGTAAAATCTGCAACATTGTACCTTACTTGGAACATGGGGTTTTTTGCTTTAAAGGAAGTTGATCTGAAATATTTTTCAGGAAGGGAGAGGGCAATAGATACATTTTAAGAGTCTACAAGGCATCACGTTTAGGTTTCCTTTGGTCTGCTGAGACCCAATAAAATTACCTTCTCATGGAATCAGCAAGCACTACCTGTCCAACAAGGCCGTGGGGTTTCTTACTGAAGTCTGAACCCCTCTATATGAAGTTTTCTTACATTACTGTTTAGAGATTGTCTGTGTAGGGGAGCAAATATTTTAAGACATGAGGAAACATAGAGAGGTATTTTTTACTTGTGCAGTATCTTCTGCAGTATTTAGGAGATGCTGTCTTTTTTGCTGGACTAAGAAAGTGGATTTTCCCCACCCATATGGAGAGGACTAGTTCCTGGACTTGAGTCTTTCCTCTCTCCAAATGCTAAAGCCAGGGGCTAAGTTCTGCATCACAGTCTGTTTGGGGGATTCCTCCTATTTAATCCTATGATTCATATAGCCAGAGAAGTGTTCATAAAATACTGCAGGTTAACAGAGATAGTTCATTCTATCTCACAATTCTTCTTCCTTCTTCTTCTACTTCTTCTACATTGTGATTGTACAACCATGCACATTACCAATATGTGGTAGAGTATCAAAGAAGGAATCACCAAGGAATGTTTCAGCTTTATTTGGGGTGTCAGATACCTTTAAGAGGAAGCTAGTCCTGCAAAATGTACCTGCTCTGTTGGTCTGAAGCAAAAGACTGAAACTGGTGATCTTAACCACACCAATTCTCGGCATGAGTTAAAAACAATTGTTCAGTACTACCAGAACGACCCAATACTGATACCCAATAACAAAACATGCTCATTTCATCTCACAACCAGCAAACTGAAGAACTTAACTCATGATTCAGTTTCACCTCGGCAGTTCAGCTCCAAGTATATATCCATCAGATATCCAAAACAGAGTAAAATACATGTTGGCCATTGCATTAGAGTAGCTGAATGTGGGCTATGTGTCAGTAATGCTCTGCTACAGTGTCCGTTCCCATGGAAAGTGTTTACTGAAATAACAGTGATGACTGTAGCAAAAGTTCTTTAATATCACAACACAGAATAAATTTAAAGCCTGTCTCCAGCAAAGCAACTAGCAGCAAAGGAAGGTGAGGAAAAAGAAATAAATTAAACATAACTTCAGGGAGCAGATCTCTCCCAAGCAGACCCCCCCACACACACACATGAAATGACTCAGGGAAATAAGAAGACAGTGTATACTGATGGCATTGCAAGTTCTGCAAATGACAAGCATGCAGGAACTCTCACTACAGCCCTGACTAACTGTGCACTGCTAAGTGTATCCACACCAGAGATCCCCACAAATCTCCCAAAATATTTGTAATACACATCAGGTTGTGATATCAAAGGAACAACATCTTTGCTAACACCAGGTAATCCCCTGAGAAGGTGTTTGGTGCAAGGCATTCCCACTTTGTGCCAGTGGTATTAAAGCAGAGGGGCTTGTGCTTTGCCTCTTCTGAGCCTCCAATGATCTTCTGCCCTCACCCCTCTGCCCCAAGAGGTTGCAGTAACCTCAGGAACATGGAACGGTGGTTGCTAGGAGAAGGACATGAGCTCTGTTCTGAGCTTGAAAGACTGACTAAAACCACAACAGATTTCTAGCTGCAGATTTCTTTTCACACCTGGCAAGGGAAATGGAAACTCAGTGGAAGGAAAGCTTTGGCACAAGCAGCTGAAAAGCACTAATGTCAACATTTCATGCTCCAACTCTGCAATCCCTACTGCATGTTTACATTTAATATTATATTAGGAAAGGACTTCATCCTAACTCACAGTTCTCTCTGCACACTCTTATAAAACACTCCTGAATTGCAGAGGTGTAAAACCCACTCACAATTAAGAAAATAGTAATTTTCTCAGAAGTACGTTTTTGCACAAATGGCAGAACAATAGTTGAAGAACTTGATCTGGTCTGTCAGGAAGGTTTGATGCATCTTAAAAGAAGAAACTATTTGTCTGTACTGGAGTAAGACATTGGCCTGAGGCCAAGGATATGTCACCCTCATTACAGTGGTATTTGGCACAGAAACACTTGTGAAAACAATGTCAATATGTGAGATGTACAGGATTTTCTGATGATTAAAAAAGCTGAAGAAAGGGCTTCAAGGACTTCCAAGGAAGTAACATGCAACAAAGAAACATTAAATGAAAAGGAAACACCCATAGCAAAAAGGAACAGAAAAAGACAGAGGACACAGAAAAGACAAATGGAAGATAAGAGCCCAAAAGAAGTGAAATTCATCTCATTTAATTTCAGGTGCTTACCATGTACATGTCCACATTGAGTTGTCCATCTTCCCTCTGCAGTCAAGGGAGAGGTGGCCATAACCCCAACCAATGCAGCCTAGGGTTCCTTTCACCTGGCCAACATGGGACTCTTTAGGGTAAGATGAACTAAACAAAAATTTCACTCACAACCCACCTCTCTACAGCTGAGAAAGCACGATCTGCTCAGGCACCAGCACAGTATCCTCCTGCTCATTCTAATGCAAAAGCTAGTTCTGAAATTTTTTCTTTCTGTCCCAAGAACAGAGATGTAGATATCAGACTACAGTAAGCAAAATTATCACTGACTAAGAGCAAACTTTTCTTCAATTATTCTTTAAAAGAATTTCAAAATATGCCTGATATTTTTGATAATTTCTCAGATGATGAAGGCATAATACTTTTTTTTTTTGTATTTCAGAGTGGACTGAAGTGAAAACAATGCAAAAAATATCATTAATTAAAATCCACATCTCATCTAAATAAACTGTCCTAAATCACTCTGCTACTTTTCTTTAATATTTAAGAATATGTCTTCATTATGCAATGCATTACTGTACAAAGATATTTGGATTAGTTATAAACCTGTATGCCTGTGCAGCATAGTGCCACACACTGCCAAGAGGCTGGAAGCAGGAAAGATGAGCTATTGCTGCTCTCTGCCCAGGGTATGCCCTCAACAGAATTTATCAATCAACTCAAATGGAGCATTGTCTCAGAGCAGTTAACTTTCTTCAGTTTCCATATGAAATGGTTTAAATAAGCTTAGGTTCATGAACTCATGAAGTATTGAGTATGGACTCTAACTTTCAACAAAATAAAATTGACTGTTATATCTTATTCTAACCATTTTTACTTCTTAATAATGTAATATTACCATCTTTTCATTGCTGACTAGAAGCTGCTCTTGCTGCAGCATGTGAATAACAACTGCATGATTATTCTCCAGATTAGAGAAACACTTACTTATTATTATTCTAATAAAGAAGGTCTCCTTTACTGAAGGAATCCCCCATCATCCATTTATTAATAGATTATTGTTCCTCTGTGTCACCAAGAGGGCCATGGAGGGCAGTATCTCTATAAAAACCCTGCTCAGCACAACACAGCAGTCAGCACTAAGGATTTTCAACATTAAAAGCTGGCTGAAATTTAACACTTCGAGAATTTTCTCTCCAAAAAATCACATTGTCTAAAATAGTATTATTGTTGGTAATTTCAACAAAATTGTTGATTTTTCTTTCCAGCTCCACAGAGTCAAACCAAAAAGATAAAAGTTGGTTTAGGATTTTTTTGGAAGTGAAACTTTCAATTTCAAACAACTGTTTCAAACATATACTGCTCTGAAAAAGTCTATTTTGTTCTAAATAAAGTTAGAACTATGCATTTAGACCTTATTTATCTGAAATATTTTTTTAATTATCAAAAGCAATCTGATTCTCAGAGTTTCCATACCAACTTGAAAGGAAGATGAAATGTCAACATTTCCAAAATACTGAAAACGTTATTTTCCAGTCCACTGAGTTTAGCACAGGTAACCAAAACCAATTCTTTCCATGAAAAGATCAGGTACTTTAAACAATAAAAATGATGATNAAATAAATGTATTAATAAAACTAAACTTTGTTCTTATAGGTAACATCAGAAGGGATCACTAGAATAGTTGAGTGGGGTCTCCCATGGTCACAGACAAGCATGATATGGATAAGGCTCAGAAGAAAAAACACATTCTACAACTTCAGTCTTCCTCATAAAATTTTTAGACACTTTTCCAAAAAAACAAAAAAAAAAAACAAAAAAAAAATCCCAGAACAAACAAACACACACAAAACCCCAACAACCAAAAAATAACCCCAACCCACAAACCTCCCCCTCTCCCCCCAAAAAAAAACAACCCCAAACCAACCCAATGAACCAACCAAGAAAACAAACAAAAATACTGCCAAAGATAAATTTGGGATGGTATATCTTAAACTTCCCTTTCTGAGTCCAACAAGGCAAGAGAAGCTTCCAGCCCACAATAAAACGAGATTAAGATGATTTGGCAGTTATTTTTTTCATCATCCACATCAAATCACATTGCCTTAAAGACTTTTGTGTACCACGAAATAATTTCTGGAACATCCCATACAGCTTGTTCTACTATCCCACTGCCAGACAGCTTGTAAGGAACAGTTTGCTGACCAAGATCTTAAATTACAATCAGTATAAAATACTGCTGCCCTTAGGAGCTGATCTCCCTGTATTGAACTGAGACAGTTCTGGAAATGAGTAGGGTAAAACCACCTGTATGCTGTACTCCTGGTGCACATCATGAAGGGAGACAGATGAAGAGCTCCTCCCCCATGTGACCTGGGCTGAGAAAATGGGGCTGAACTGCCATCTCCATGCAGACTTTGGATACAAGACACAGGGCACTTCTATCAGCTGGCCACTCCTCAAATCTGAGGAGCCCCACTGTGAGATGGGAAACGGGACTTACCTGCTTTGAAAAATTGTATATATATATGTATATATAATAGCTAAATAAATTAGTGGGAAGAAGTTTTATGTGTTTCAAAACACCACAGTGAAGAATCATTATGTAGTGCATTTGAACTGCTCATGCAGCTGCACTGAAAGAAAACCAACATCAAATTGAAAAGAAAGGCAGCTGATTCATGTGAGAGCAGCTTTAGAAAATCATAAAAATATATGCACAGACGAAATAGTTCACTGCTTCCTTGAAACATATTTTTGCAGCAATTCAATATTAACCTTCTTTAATTTATAGTTATGAAGCTATTTTTCAGAAAATGGGCAGAAATGCACACTGCAGAGTCTTCCTTTCTAACTGAAAATACAGGCTCTGAATGCAAATCTTTTGTTCTCCAAGTTCCCATCATTTAACCCTAGTAGATTGAAATAAAAAGTGACAATGCCACCTGACAAACAGTGGGAATAAAGAATGTTTTCAGCAATTCCAGCTGTCAGTCAGAAAAAGGAGCAACACAGTTTACTCAGAAAATCCCTTCATGCAGAGCAAGGCTCTGACTACNATATTTAAGTGGGAACTTACATATAGTTGATTGTCTTTACTTGTTAAAAGCACAGGGAGTCAGCTCCATCTGCAGAAAATGAAGGGCTTACTTACAGCATTTGCGTGATTTTTCATGCAAGTTACTCCACTAGACTCTGAAACTGCAACAGATTCACATGTTTCACATGCTTTAATAAATCAAAATAAAGAGAAAAAAATTGTTCAGTGATATAATCAGAAATACAGTTTCAAAATTTGAAAAGCATTCAGGGGCAGCATATTCTGTTGCTGCTAAGACCAAAGGGGAAATTGCTGGCAGGTGAGACAGTAGAGTTAGACTTCCTCATGGGTCCTTAAAAAAAATTATTATCCCAGCACTTAAACAGTTAAATATACCCAAGTGTTTACAAAATTCCAATTAGACAAAAAGTACTTTCCTATATAATCTTTACAAAGATTTTCTTTGTGCAATTATTTTTTTACAAGGATTTTTCTTCATGCCAAAATATTTTTGCACATAAGCATTTTTAGAACTGAATTCCTAAACCTAGGGCAGGAACAGTTATGTAACCAGACAATTTTATATTAACAATTTGACTTTAATATGCAAAGGCAGCACCTGATATGCCATTAAAAGTGGTCTGAAAACATGAACACTCTTCAAGGAGCCAATTCTCCACAGCAAATGTATTCTTACTTCTCTTCAAAACTCTTTATAAATCTGTCCTTGATTTTTTTAGATCTTCAAAAACTGATTATGTTTTATACTTTCATGAATGTTGACATTTTTGCAGGGAAAAAACTCTTCAATTAAGATGGATTCTATTCTTTTTCATATATATGGCAAAGAACCACTATTCTGTTTGTAAAACCTGGTCTCAATCTACAACAATTTATCTTTATAATCCAGAAATGCTTGAAAATACAAGACACCATCCATATTGATTTCAAACTGGCAGACAATTTAACATGCACACAGTAAGCTTCAGCAAACAAACAATATTTCATTACTACCAATTTTATAGTGAATGTTGCTATTTTTCTAAAATACCTTTATTTTTTAATAGCTAAAGTTAACTGTTTAGAATGCTGAGTTTTAAAAAAACTCTAAACTTTAATGATACATTTACTTAAATATAGTAACTAGTAGATAAATACTTCACTTTCTGTAACTGACTGGCCACCTTACTCTTTGACTACATTAAGATTTGTAGATATGTATATCCTGGGCTTTGTCACCTAAGGAGAAGGTCATGTTTCACATCCTTCTTGTAGTTGCCATGTATTCTTTCTTTTCAATACATCACATACTATTTCTTCTATTGTGGGGAATGAGGCACAAGCAGATAGGTAATGAGGGAGTTGATTTTTAGTCTATTGCTACCAATTGATCTGTATAAGCAAATAAATTTAATTCTGTCTTACCTGTACCTCATTCATATTGCTAGCCCTGGAATGACAATCCTAAGTGACACCTAGTCAATCATTCAGCATCTTATGTTAAATAAAACACTTTCACTGAGCTGGATATCTCATTAAGACATCAAGAGGCATTCAGAAGGTCTTGATTTTGCAGGAAATAAAGGGACATCAAATAAATCTCTCCACAAAAAGGGTGGTTAAGCACTGAAAGAGGCTATCCAGGGCAGTGGTGGAGCCACCATCCTGGAAGTGTTCAAGAAATGACTGGACTTAGTGCCATGGTCTAGTTGCCAAGATGGTGATCAGGTAAATGTTGGACTCGAAGATCTCAGAGGTCTTTTCCAAATGAAAGGATTCTGTGAAAATTACTACAACAAAACTCCAACTCCATTAACTCCTGGAAGAACCTCCAGACCTTTCAAGAAGATATGAGGAGGAAATTGGGCAGAAAATGTCTCTCTGCTCCCTGTTCGATCCCCTCAGACCATACAGACACCATGCAATGCACTGCCTTCCACATCTTCTCTGCAAACCTCAAGCATAATACCACTTACTCCCATCCTGACCTGCAGCAGGGTCAGTTTAACCTTGCAGTCAACAATCTCAGGGGCAAACAACATGCCTGAAATTATCACAACTGGTACAAAAATGATAGTTTTGCCAAACTGATAGAAGTATGATGCAATTTCACTTACCATATCATAAACTGATATGCAGCCAAGAAAAAAAATACTTTTGAAGACCACAATGGTTTCTGTAACTACTTTGTAACCACTGTTATACAATCTCTCACAATGATCATGGATCTGCAGCAACAGCCATTACCAGTTGTTAGGGAGTGTTGAAAACATCTGATTATTTTAAACAAGACAGCCCACTGCCTTGTCAAATGTAGGTGGCATAGCAATACACCACCATCATCTCTGTTGCTTAAACAGAAAAAAAAAAAAAACCTCACTGTGCTTCATAAGCATCAGGACTTTCATAAATAAACCTGCCTTAAATTCAACAGGGAATGAGCTTTCCCTAGTGTGCTCCCTATTTTAACTGCTTCATGATGAAACTTGAAAAGCACTTCTCATTTTAACCCAAGTATATATGAAAGCATCTGGCCAGAAAGTGAGGTTCTATTTCATAACCATAAAGACTCTTAGGAAATCACATTCTAAAAGCATTTGAAAAATAAGTATGTGAGTGCAACATAATCCTCCTAAGAGTTTGAATAATTTGAAAGCTTTATCTTTGTATGTAGTTGCACAGTAACATAGCAGAGGTAGCATTTAGGAAAATAATTTAAAATGTCCAAGAAACTGAAACTTTTTAAATGTTACTGCATTTTCATCTGAGATTAATGACACAGAGCCCAAACAAGCAGATGCGTTTCAGTTCCTGAACAGAATGTCCTGAACAGGACATTCCCAGGAACAAAAAGCCAAGCTGTCTTTTTGTCTTTCCCCAGATGTTGATCAGAACATTCTATTATCAACTTGAAGGTGTCTACTTAGAGGTTATATTTCAGTGACAAAAGAGGTTCTTTATTTGCTTTCCCTATTTCATTGCTTCAACAGTGATTTACAAGTGCCGTTGAGCATTAGGTCTTGCTTACAGGAACACCTCTGTGTTGAATCACGGCAGCATTTTCTAAATAATACTTGAAAATACTAGTTTTCTAAAAGAGGAAATCTGTAAATAGCAGCTGTGTTTCTTACATTATTTATCACAATTGATTCTACCTCTCCACAGATTTATATACTATGTATTCGTAGAAAGAACAAATTAGAAATTCAAAGAATCCAAATGTTAGCTTTGCCATTTGCTTTATCTCCAGTGTTGCAGATTCCCTTCTGGCTCCTCACTGATTTCATAATTTTCTTGGATGTACAAGAAAATGACTCCACAATGAGCTCCTGTGAGTCTGTATTTTCATACAGTTCATCTGAAGTGCTAAAAATTAAGTTAAAGGTATTTGAGAAAAATCCTGCAGTGTTACAGGTAACACAGTTTAAAATTGATTGGCAGAGTAATGGTAAATAAACTTTTCATTTCATCTATGATTCAATATTTTACTATGGTAAAATAACCTGACTGACCAGGATCATACTTCTCTCTCTTCTGTTGTGGCTCACTCAGTAATTTTAAATGCTACCCAAATGTATTTCTAGACTCCTAGGCCACCCATACGACTGCTCTTTTAGCAGCTTTCCAATAACTTCCTTTTCTGTCAGAAAAAGAACCAGAACTGTTCGGCAGTGGAGGCCAGATCTCTGGCATCATTTTGCTAGAGAGCAATCTGCTGTTTCTCTCCAACATAGGGGACAGCACTGTAAAAGAGGGCTTGGGAGATGCAAAGACAGCAACCTAGAAGAAAACATGGGCTGAGACACTAAGGAAGACCATACAATCTAATTTCAGAATTTTAGCACATTGAAGTTGCAATACAGTCCATTATTTTTTCCTTTTAAATGACCTTCACAATAACCCCACCTTTGTGGCCATTGCAAAAGCTTAGCATTTTCTACATGAGAAACCATTTCCTCCCATCTGTTTTGAATTTGTTTCTCATTAATTTCCATTTCTGCTTACTTGTCATATTTAGATTGGGCCATCATTATAGAGTAAGATGGAACAGATTCAGCAATTAGTGGGCTACAAAGAAACTGCCCTCTCCATACTAGTTTCAAAGGTTTTTTGACAACACTCTTCTACAAATGCCCACTATGATGGTTTGATCTGTTTGCATTAGATATAAACTTGAATTTCCTCAGTATCAAAAGCCAGGTCCTCATCACATCTAAATTCCAGCAATATTTTCCTTTAGTAATAGACCAAATTTGTAATCCAGAACTACATTTCACATTTGGCCTGTAAATCTCAGGCTACTTGTTCTAGCTGTTCGGTCTGACCCTAAAATATATGCTTCTCACACAGTAGTACTGAAGTGGACCTAGACATTTTTTCACATGTGTATTTTTTTGTGCCTCAGAACACAGTAACTTTTTTTTGTTTAATGGATTTAATTTACAGCAGACACAGTAAGCATATTTTCCTCTTCCTGACCACATCTGCCTTCTTTTATTTTCAACTTGCCCCCATTTAATTCAGTATTTTAAATCTTGCCTTCTTGCTCATTCAAAACCAAGTTTTCACTACCATTGCATCACTGTGTCTCTTGTATTGATCCAGGAGAGAAGGTATCAAAACCAGAAAAGAAGGCAGTAGTAGCCACCATTAAAATATATAGCCATATATATTAGTATCTATACAGTGAATTGATATAAAGGGGTATCTAAAACTTATAAACATATGTTGAGTTATCTAACTTCAGATGTTTTTAGAGGTAAATCATTAGTACAATGTTAATGTTTGGGAAATTGAATCCAAAAGATTCTTTGAGTATGCAATTCCTTTTCTTAAACTGAAAATTGTATAATTACCTTTCTTAATATTTTACTGAACACAGTTTAATTCTCAAGATCCATCTCCTACCGTTGTTTTATAAAGTAAATCCTATGAGGAGTGGCTGAGGGAGCTGGGGTTGTTTAGACTGAAGAAAAGGAGGTTTAGGGGAGACATTATTTCTCCACCTACTACTTACCATTTTCCATGCAGCTAACTCTGTCACAATCTACTCCTGTAAAAGTACAAAGGCAGACAACCCATCTCGGCACTCAGGGATATTTCCTAATTGATTCAAATTCTTTGGAACAGATTCAAGAACATAAGCCTTGTGAAGGTATCCTATCCTAAATTGCTGATTATAGTAAATCAGGAGGAGTTTCTGTCTCCCTCAAAGACAGGCCATGCAGAGACCTGCAAAAATTAAAGGGATAGATAATCACCAGCCGTATGAAATTTAACAAAGACAACTGCCAGATTCTGCACCTGGGACAGAGCTGTGTTGACAGACTGGGAACAGAGAGGCTAGAGAGCACTGCTGCAGAAAGGGACTTGAGGTTATTGGTCAATGGCAAGTTGAACATGAGCCAGCAGTGCCCTGGCAGCCAGGAGGGCCACCCATGTCCTGGGGTGCATCAGGCCCAGCATCACAGCCAGGCAAGGGAGGGGATTGTCCTGCTCTGCTCTGCTCTGCCCTAAGGCAGCCTCTCCTCGAGTCTTGGGGGCAGTTTTGGCCACAACACAAAAAAGACATTGATCCATAAGAAAGTGTCCAAAGGAGGGCCAGGAGGATGGGGAAGGGTTTGGAGGGGAAGCCGTGTGAGGAGTGGATGAGGTCACCTGGTCTGTTCAGCCTGGACAAGAGGAGACTGAGGGCAGACCTCATTGATGTTACAACTCCCTTGTGAGGGGAAGAGGAGGGGCAGGCACTGATCTCTTCTCTGTGGTGGCAGTGACAGCATACAAGGGAGCAGCCTGAAGTCAGGAGAGGTTTAGGCCGAATATTAGACGTTATAAATGAAATGTATAAAACAGCTGGTAATACATTAATAAAATAATTTATTACAAAACAGTGCAACAAACTGCCAGGATGCCACAAACAAAAGACAGAGCTGAGCCCGGGATGGGTGCTGGGTGAGCCACAGGTATGGCCACTATCGCACCGCACTGCCCCAGTTCACGGGGTGTGCTCCAAGGTGTCAGTTTTTATACAGTTTTTCTGAGCAGGGCCTCGAGTTGCAACATTTCTTTTCTTTCTTGGTCTTTCTTTGCATATTCAAGTTAGTTCTTTTCAGCTTAGCTGAAACACGGTCTGCTGAAAAGCTTTCCGGGCAAAGATAGGTCCTTGATGAGATTTCTGAGAACCTGTATTAAGGTGCAAAAGTCCAGTCTCACTGGCATTGGTGTTAATTGTCTTGAAAACTTCTCTCATCACCGGTCCGATGTCCATCTATCTTGTGAGTCCACCCATCTTTCTGTTGCAAATTCCTGTCTCCAGCTTTACGGGCAAAGGTGATACAGGCACTGTACGTACATTCCAAACCCTCCGTGGTTTTATTCCCATTGAGTACAGCAGGAAAGGCTTGAGTTATTTCAGTCATATATTATACCATTTAAGTCAGCAAGAAAAAACATGAATTATTCCCAGTCATATATTACATTAGAAAACCTTTCTTAACCCAGAGGTTGATTTGGCACAGGAACAGGTTCCCCAGGGAAGTGATCACAGCACCAACCCTGACAGAGCTCAAGAAGATTTTGGACAGTGTTTTTGGGCATGTGATGTGACTCTTGGGGTGTCCTGTTCAGAACCATCATTTGAATTTTGATGAAATTTCCAGTTCATGATAGTATTTTATTCTATGATTGATTGATATGCCCAGCCCCATAGACACTGCAATATCGAGTCTCAGATGTACTCGACACTTTGATACCAAAATACACAACACAGAAAAAGGAATAAGTTTTTTAGCCATGGATTAGAACCAGTCATGGTTCCATTGGATGACTGAAGACAGCTGGGAACACAGGCACACTGCTTATTTTGGTTACATATGATAACCAAACAATTGACAGACCTAAAATTTTACTCTGTGAATCTGATCATGCTGGGCAGTTTGCCTTATCCAGACACTTAAAAAGGCAAAAGGGTTGCCACTTGTGGACAGAGCCAAAGACATTTTGGTCAGGATCCATTTTGTGTAAGTTCAGTGGAGCTGCCCTACAATCACTTTGGAGTTCTGTTTATTCATTTTGGCTCGGAAACAGTTCTTGTTTGTAGGAGATCTGTATCCATGCCACTTTAAAGAGCTACAGATGTTAGATACATGAACTGGAAGAGAATGCAATTCTCACACACAACAAAATGTGTAAGATCCTGAGTTGTCTTCTCAAGTGCAAAAGGGAAATACCCCGCAAGGACAATGCAGCAGAGCACTGACCTGGCACAAGACAGAGTGAGAGGCTGTTCTTTTGTGTACAAGAGAACTCATTTGGTTCAAGGCTCTGCTCACTTTCTCCACATGAACACAAAGGGTTTTACAGTCCCACAGACCACTGCCAGCCAGCGTTCCTGTAAGCATAAAGCTGCCATTGTTCAGAATTCATGTATAACTAACCATAAACATATTTCAAGGTTCTGATATTATATAAAAATATAATATATGAGCAAACAGATCAGTAATCCAGCTATATTTGAAACATTAATTACTTTTAAATTTTCCTGTGAATATTTACAAATTGACCAGTTTAATAGCCACCATCAGTGATCATCAGAACATTAGCTGTGGCAAAACACAGATAAGTAACTGCCTGAAACACAGTAGTTTTCTCTTCCAGCTTTAAAACCGTAATACTGTTAAAAGTCTAAAATTCAGGAAGATATATGGAAGTTCAGTTTCAGCCCAACCAAGAAAACCCAAGAAAAGCAAACTGCAGTTAACTAGAATTAAAGCATTTAACCTTCATTTGTTCTCTTTTTATGTCTTTTGAAAAACGATGACACCCACGTTACTAGTTTTCTGCAAATAACAGATTTTCCAGTTATTTAGTATACTAAAAATCTACTATCAGCTTTCTGCCTTAAAAAAAGATAGTTATTCTCATATATATATATATGCTTATACCTGTTCAAAAGTCAGTATGTCTAAGTGGAGTGTTTTGGCATGAAGGGAGGATAACATTTAGCTGAAGACACGAAAAGAAAAGGAAGGTCTGTCTCATAAGGTTACCTGTAATATCTATCTTTTTTGCCATGAGATGCATACTGGAATGAAATTTCACCATTTTTCCTCACTAAAAACTACTTGGAATACAGAGACCTTCCTCAACAACTAGAAGAACACCTTCATGGCTTGCAGCAGACAGTGACTATACACATCTAGGGAACAAAATCACTTTGCCTGGATTACCTTACCAATGGCTTCAATTGCAGTTGCCAAGAACATCTCTGAAAATGTTAGACCAGTGCAAAGTCTAAGTATTACTGTAATTGCTGAAATTACTGCATTTTTTCATTATGATTCCCTAAACCTACTGGTGAGCAGCACCCAGCCCAGGAGGACTAAAGCCACTTCAAGAAATCTTAATAGGATACCTTAACCTTGTGCATAGACTCTGACAGTCCTCAATAAAAGATGTTACTGGAGGCATCTAAAAGCTGTTGTTTATCTTTTAATAAACAGCTCCCCTGCACCCATCATCAATACTTCTGACTGCAAATGTAAGATGCAAAGAAATAATAGGAAAATAAAAACATACAGTTTAAAAAACAATGTGGTGTTTAAATACATCTTGTTGGATAAATTTTCAAAGCAATGAGCAAGATGGAAAAATCCGGTGCTTTTGAAAACATTTTTCATCTCTAGTCCTTAAGGAGTCCTGCAGCACATTCTCAGAGCAGATGTCTTTGCCAGCCAGAGCTAACAGCAATGTCATATCTAGCCGCAGCATTCAAGACTACAGCTCTCCTAATCAATAGTGACTGTTTAACCCAAAGTTAGCAGCACTCAGACAGATTTCAGCCACATCCACAAGTTTAAACACACTTATGTTCTGATACCAAAGTATGTGCTCTTTCCAAGAGAGGAAACAGGGGTGGCTGGAAAATGTAAATCACAAGTGGGTTTAGGGAGTTATCCTGCACAGAGACCAGCTGTTATCTGTCCACAAGCCCCAAGATACATTTACTTAACAGACCAATATTTTCAAAATCTGTCAATACAAAGCTCCATTTGTTAACTGCCCAAATCTTTCTTCCAGAACATATCTTCCTATCCTACTCTGTCCCATGCAATGCCTATTTAGAACCCATTCCTTGTGACTGTCTGCTCCCGAAGGGATCCTACTCTTATCTCATTATTCCTTACTATGAAACAGAAAAAAAAACCCCAGTTGATTCCTGGAATATTTCTTAAGCAGGAATTAAATTCATCTGTTTAGATAAACTGGACAAATGAAAATGCTTTGTTTGTACACCTTACATTGCAAACAACAGCTTGATGACGAGGGAAACATTCTTTCCATTTGGAACTTTGACGGAAACCTCTATCTCTAAATGTCAGTACAGCTATCATTCAGTGGCAATGGGATAACCCATCTAAGTCTTTTGAATAGAAGGTAAATAAAATGCCCCAGTCATTTTTCTCAGAAATAGTGACCTAGTTCCTCTGCCTACATTATGGCTACCTACATCTTTTTCCTTCCAAGACTGAAATTACCCTTGCACAAACATTTCTGCGATGGAAAAATTGTTGTCAACTTCAGAGTCAGGCAGAAAGCCTGAATAAAAAAATAACTCTATTAATTCACAGAATTATAAGAAACTTTTCATAGGAATCATTTGCTGCTGATACACTACACAAAAATAAGCTATCCACTGGACTTCAAAATGAGTGTTCAACTTATTCATTGGTGATCACAACCTGTAGAAAGAAAATTAAAACAGAGAGACCCAAGAGAGTTGCAGTGTTAGATCTCATTTCCTATTTTGCCAGGGGGTAGTGCTCTAATTTCTCTTGCACTTGATTTATGAAATCATCAAAAATGCTATAGAAAACTCTAGAAACACTTGACTTCAGAAAAAGAAGCAATGGTTTTGTTGTTTGGGTTTGTTGGGGTTTTTCTTGCTGGGTGGGTTGGTGGGTTTTTTTGTAGTTTTTTTAATTTTTAGCAGGTCATTTTACCCCCAGTTTGCAGTGTTATTTCCTTCCTGCTCTGATTGTTGTTGTTCACATTACAGAATTCATCAGGAGCTCTGGCCAACACTAAAGTGGTACTGCTGCCTTGCAATCTGGTGTTCAAGAGCAAGTACAAGACAATAAAAAGTACAATGCTGCTCCAGAGATTTTACTTTGATCCAAGTAAATTGCTCCAAGTTATAAATGGGATATAATACAGTAACACAGGAATTGTATTATCCCCATTTGTCTGTGGTGACCACAGGCATGCTCCCTTCCTCCATTCTTGTTCCTCCCTGTAGTCCATCCCCCAGGTCCACGTGGAGAGATGCAGTAATTAGCAGTTTACCTTCCACAGGAATTGGTAGGAGCCAGGGGACAACCATTTGCCAGGTCAAAAAACAAGACTGCAGCACCAGCTAAGAATCAGACCTGTATCATCTATGACAAAGTTCTGTACTCCTGTACCATTAGCAATTACCAAGTTTCCTCCTCATAAATAAATGCATGCAGGTTTTCTATAACACAACTGTTAATTCAGGAATGGGCACTTACATCAACAGAGTGTAATGCATGCCCGGGAATAATTCATGGTTTTATTGCTGTATTAAAAGATACAATATATGTTTGGTATAACTTCAGTTTCCCCCACTGTAATAAATTTGAATAAAATCTGGGAGGATGCTGGAATGCACATCCAAAGATTGTATCATCGCTGCCGGTAAAGTGGGAGACAGGGATTTGCAACAGAATGACACTGAGAAAAAAATGAGATGGTATTCTATCTTGCTGTACTATACCAGTTTCTACATGGTGCTCCAACATCTACAGAAAACGCAGTGGGAAGAGTATGCATTTGGAATGCACAAAACCACCCAACTACCCCTCTATGCTTCATTTAGAAAAGGAGATTTCCTTTGCCATTTCCACCGAAAAAAATCTGTATGAGAGTATCTTACTACAGTGACAGGGAGCTAGATGAAGAAGAACTTACATTTTTTCTTCAAAACTTGTATATGTTTTTTGGAGTTATCACATCAACCTCTCAGACCACTAGACAAAGCAAATTGGAACAAGTTGGTGTTTTCCTGTGCCAAAACGGCATTGTGGCATTTGTTCATCCCTGGGGATCATACATGATACTTGAGGTAGGAATACAATTATCATAATTTCTTTGATTCCTAAATCTTAACAAATTTTGACTTTCAGACAAAGAATTTTCGTTTTTTTTTCTGGCAGACAATATCTTCATGTAAATTTTCTCATAGTTCTAAGCAACAAGTAGCTTCATTTCCTGGCTTTCTTTTAATAAGCATCTTCTAATTATTGAAATCCTAACTGGCCATTTCAAAATTATCTGGAGACATTCCACAAATCCAGGACTGCTTGGAAAGTCTCTATCTTTACAAAAACTGATTACTCTAAAGTTTGAATAACCCCTCAGAGACTCAGCTGCATGTGGCTAACAGACATATACTCTCATGGTAAGCGCAAACATCCAGTCATGCAGGCATGAATGGCTGATAAATGGATAACTAACAGCACACTTACCTACCTAGTTCTTCTTTCTTCCAAGAGCTATACATTAATATTTCCAAAGCAGCTTAATAAAACATCTCAAATATGGAAGTGGCAAAAAGCCAAATAACTAAGCCAAAATGTTATTTATTCCCAAATAATTGGTTTTTAAAGCAGTAATGTATTTTGTTGGGACTGAGAAATCTAAAGTTTGCTCTGGAAACAAGGACAGACAGACAATTTGTTAGGAAGTGAAATTGTCCTTTTGCATTCTTTCTCTTCCAAGATCATAGATACCAATAAACTGTATATTCTTAGAAATACTTCTGCATTTTTTCTGTCAGAAATTGCTTCTGACAAAACAGAGACAAGAAGAAACTGCATAGCCATTCCAACTGCGAAAGCACTTGTGCTTCTCACATCAACTAAAAAATGATAATACTAAACCATTGCATCCTAGCAGGGTGCCACTAGAGACAGAGACAAGGAAGTTTCTATGAACATAAATGTCTCATGAACATCAGGTCTATTTAGTGTTATGCAAAATGGAAAAGCAAAACTGAAAGTAGACAAACGTAACATCTCTTGACTCACCATTAATGCTGGGGCAAAACCACATATTGTACGTAATTAATTTATTTTTAAATTGCTGTGATCAAAGTTCCAAATACAGCTATGAATATTCCAGGAGTAAGTCTTGACTCTATATTAAGTTCCTGCAATGCCAGTTAGGAGGTATGAAGTTTCTGAATGAAACCCTTGTTTTCACAATCAGGATCTTCATACCGGGACACTTTGATGACCCGGCGTCTTACAACCATACATGTGAAAAAGAATTAAATTCCTCTTCAGCCCAAGGTCTTCAGATTTGCAGTGATTGCATAAAAATAAGTGAAACCTAACAGTTTGTATGAGCTTGTCCAAAAGACAGATCCTTACATTAGGCAAAGATGATAGAAGAAGGGCTCACAATTTCACTTTTGTATTGCTATTTCTGTTGTCAGCTGGCACAAAGAGGCAGAAATTTCGTAAACAAAAATTTTGCCAAAAAAATTTAGCCAAGTACAACTCAGTGGACATTTTCCAGATTCAGTGTTCTGTGATAAGTTGAAAGGATCAAACTGTTCTTTATAGTCATGTTAGATTAACTGATTTGCCATAATCACAGCTAATGTGCCAGCTCTTATGCTAAACTTAAAGACCTGTGAAGAGGAAGCTCCAATATAGCTTGTGTGTTGGCTTAGCATTCAAACTATTCCTTATTCCAAAGTCAGTACCCAAAAAATTTTCTCTTCCATATTAATTTTATCACCTCTACTTTAAACTACTTGTCTTACATTGTCTTTCATAAAAGTATCAGTTTTGCTTTTGGGTTGTCCTTCTGATCGTTCTCTAATCTTTCTCCTTTTTATGAGTGGTGTCAAAAAGCCACACAACTACACCTGAAACTTCTCAATCACCAAGCTCAAGAACTCTCCTTCAGATTTTAAATACTACATCTGTTAGTACTGCCCAAATCATCTTCTTTTTTTTCCCAACTGCATGACATCAGTTTGTCTTTGTATACAGTCTGCTGTAAAAGCCTGATCCTTTCTTCCACTGTAACTTGATATTACCAATCTGTAGATATTCACATGCACCACTGACCAGCAATTGGAAAAATTATCCATTGATTGATTGTCACTGCTTTTGCAGCCAGTCACATGGGAGTTTGGTTTTCCTTTGTTCCTTATTGCCACAATGAAATTTGTAAGTTGAAAGAAATAAAAAATGGCTAACTTATCTGTAGCAATGAATAAACACACCTAGGGTATACCACAGTACAACAAGGCAATGCAAGGTCAGAAAGGCAAAGTCATTTTTCATTTTATATAGTGCTGGCAATAGCCCTGCTTGGAGCAGAAAGTCCAAGTAGGAAGTCCCTGACTATATGAGATGCTTTTATGGGTCTTTTAAATAATTTTTAAAGGAAATTAGGAGTTTGGAGAATGGTATCTAACTGTAGGTAATTTTTAACTAGATATTCACCAAACCTTGGGAAGAGTGAAATTGCCTGCTGTTTTAGCTAGCACATCTGATATGCTCAGATAAATATTGTTAACAAATTCCCTATATTTATCATAATGGCATACCTTGGGGCTTGGCATTGTGTCTGGTGCTGTTGTCAACACCATGCCCCACACAGCCTGGTGCTGTTGTCAACACACTGCATGGACAGGATGGCATCCAGAGGGATCTTTACAACTTGAGGGCTAGACCTGTGCAAACCTCATAGAGTTCGACAACTTCAACTGCAAGGTCCTGCACCAGGACCAGGACAATCCCAAATGTAAATACAGGCTGGGAAGGGAATGAATCAAGAACAGCCCTGAGCAGAAGAATTCTGCAGTGTTGGTGGGCAAGTATGAGCCAGCAATGAGCACAGGTAACCCAGAAATCCAACCATACCCTGGGCTGTATCAAAGGCAGTGTGGCCATCGGTGGGGGGGAGGGGGTTCTGCCCTTCTACTTGGCCCTTGTGAGACCCCACCTGGAGTGCTGCATCCAGTTCTGTGACCTCTAATATAACAAGGATGTGGACTTCTTAGAATGTGTTCAGAGGTGGGCCATGAAGATGATCAGAGGGCTAGAACATCCCTCCTATGAAACTGCCTGAGGGATTGGGGTTGTTCAACCTGGAGAAGAGAAGAGTTCCAGGAAGACCTTGTAGCACCGTCCAGTACTTGAAGGAGGCTACATGAGAGCTAGAGAGGGAATTTTGCAGAGACATGCAATGACAGGACAAGAGGAATGGCTTTAAACTGAAAGAGGATGGGTTTAGGTTAAATCTTAGGAAGAAATTATTAGCTGTGACAATGGTCACAGTGGAACAAGTTGTTCAGAGTAATTTTGGCTATCTTACTCTTGGAAGTATTCAAGGCCAAGTTGAACNTATAACAAGGATGTGGACTTCTTAGAATGTGTTCAGAGGTGGGCCATGAAGATGATCAGAGGGCTAGAACATCCCTCCTATGAAACTGCCTGAGGGATTGGGGTTGTTCAACCTGGAGAAGAGAAGAGTTCCAGGAAGACCTTGTAGCACCGTCCAGTACTTGAAGGAGGCTACATGAGAGCTAGAGAGGGAATTTTGCAGAGACATGCAATGACAGGACAAGAGGAATGGCTTTAAACTGAAAGAGGATGGGTTTAGGTTAAATCTTAGGAAGAAATTATTAGCTGTGACAATGGTCACAGTGGAACAAGTTGTTCAGAGTAATTTTGGCTATCTTACTCTTGGAAGTATTCAAGGCCAAGTTGAACGGGACCCTGAGCAACCTGGTTTAGTGTAAAATGTGCTTGTCCATAGCAGGAGGGTTGGAACTCAGTGATCTTTAGAGTTCCTTCCAACTCAAACCACTCTTTGATTCTCTGATTCTATATTGAAAACACCAAATAGTGCAGGGCCTCCACCCCACACACAGCATGCCATGCAGTCCCTATCTCTGAAAAAGATTCCCATAATTTGGATCATTTGAGCTATTATGGAATTTTGATATAGGGAATTATATTCACCATCTTATATTCACCCCTCCTATTGTCAAGCAGGAAGGATGTTCACATGAGAACTCCTTGCTGCACTGTTAGATGCAGACAGGGACCACAAGGGATGGATGTAATCACTAGAAGCCAGTGGCAACTGTCTGCAGACTTCTCAATTTCAGTGAGCTGGATGCATTCATGCTGAAGCCAGTGAAGTTGTGCAAGTCAGCACAGCCCTGAGGGCCCAGATGTGCATTCAGCACAGTGAACCTGCTCAGGGTAACTCCTACATGGATCACCACCTCCTCAGTATACAATGGTCTTCTGGCCTGGCTTTGGCTAGCATGCAGGCCATGTATTATGGGCTGCAATGATGGCAAAAATATTATTTTGTTTCCTGTGGGTCTCAAAAGAAAGGTGTTGCAACATTGACCTTACAAGCCTCTAAAATTAATTTCTTCTCAGTAACATCTAAGAGAATCCTGACTCTTTTCCTAAACATTCTGCTACTGTCTGTAGAGAAAAATGACTTGGAGTTTTATGATGCATATTATAAACATTATTATATCACAAAAAAGGAACAAGAAATGCTATTTGACCAACCTACAATTAGATCTGAAATTAAACTTGGTAGTTAATTTTCCTAGAGCAGTTAAAACGTGGTGCAACTTATTCACAGTGCGAATTTGAAGATGAACCATCCTGCCTGCCTCTCCCAGCACCCGCATACAGCCCATCATCCTAGAGCCTGAAGCACGGTGGCTAAATCTGCATGTGTGCTTTGGACTTGGCAGGGAAGTAGTTTCAAAGTAAATCCCTCCCATCTCCAAATGCCAGGCCAGGCCACAGAGCAGCCTAGGTGCACACAGAGTAAATTCCTCTTGGCGGGAGCAAACCCAGAATTTCCACTCTATGTGCATATCCAAGTGCTCAGACCCCTTTTGGCTTAAAGGTTTCCAACACTTCATCCCTTCCTAAGCTTTGCCAATCACTGTACACAGCATTTCCCCTACGAAATCACTTAGATAGAGGCCTTCTCTACTTGACAAATTGAAGAGACCTCTAGTATGTGCTTGACACAGGTCTGTTTGGCTAAATTTCATCTTTGTGGCAAACACTGATTGATTAAAAATGTCCACAAGTGAAAACACACCCTGTATGTTCTAGCTGATAAAGCCCTTGTGGGAAGGCAGTTACATCACATGTAAATTTCAGCTATGGTGTCATGAGAACACCTTCCAAATTAAAATCCTGCTGATTTCAATCAGGCTGGTTCTACCTGCTGTTGACATATTTTTATGCAAGGCACACGATGGCGAAGGTGAAGTAGTTGCCTTATACCTCTGTGCTAGAACATCTCCCTAACAACCAGTGTTACAAAATCTGCAGAGTAAGGGAATGGAACACTCAGTTGGCCCAATGGAAGGAAAAGATTGTCAGCTGACACAGCTGTAAATTATTAATATAAGAGTTCTTAAAAGAAGAGCAACTAATTTATACTCAATTCCAGCCACATCTTAAAAAATTTACAGTGTAAGTCTAAAATCTCCTCCAAAAGCTAAACTTTACTAATATATTATCACACCTTTTCTTCCCTGCCTGATATTGAGGACTTTACCCCATGATTAGTGTCAAGTGACAGCTGTGTTCAAAGAAAACCAGTTAGGTTCCTGCACTGCATCATCAGCAATGGTGCCTCACTTCTGTAGTGTGTATAAGGCCCTGAGCATTTTCTGTCATTTGATTCTGGGATCAACAAAAGCTGTTGAGAGAGACCTGTAATTAAGGTATCCTTAGTTTTTCTTTTATTTTGAGGATGTTATGTAAAAGTATTCCAACTTCATTCAGACTTTCAGTAATACTATGCCAAGAACTCCAGCTGTGGGCTGTAATAGTTAAAGGGATTGCAATTATTGTACTTATGAGGTAAATGAAACATTTAATGTGTGATATAATTTAACACTCATTCTTCATTTAACACTTTCATGTTATAGCTTTTAGTGTGATCTTTCTTATTTTGTTATGTCCCGTTCAGTACACAAAATAATAAATTATTTTACTCAGTGTGTTGTCTTAAATTTTTCTTGAAGTTTCTGCTTTTCTCTTTTACAGCTATACACCTGAGTCAAAGTGTCCGACTAAAATGCCCTTAAAATCTCTGAGCCAAAATTATTATTTCAACTGGTTTCACAAATAAAGCCTGGTTTAATTAGAATTTAATCTATGAACTAAAGCACAAAACCCTTAAGTTCTGGGTTGTTCAAAAACAGCTACATTTTCTATCATCATTTCATCTCCTGCAGGATGTAGATTTCAAAATCAGGGCAAACTTACAGTTTTTTGATTTAACAAGTCAGAGAACAATTAAATAACAACCCTCAAATCAAAAACTGTAATTTAAAATTCCTATAACTTCAGCAGGAGTTTTGTGAGCATAGTGGTTGCAGTACAGGGACTTCACTGCACATTAGTATTCAGTATACTCTTCCAGTCTGAAATAAAACAAAGTGTTTCATTAGTAACATCCAGGTCCAGAACCTCTGCCTCTGGTAGGTTCTGTGTCTCATTGGCAAAAATGAACATCCAACTCAGCAACACAGGTGCACAGGTAGAAAACAGAACACAATTGTACACATTTCTGGATTACCAAGTTAATGGCTACCACATAAAAAACATACTTAATATTTATATCCTAAATGGTTTATTTTCCTAAATAATTGACTATTCCAAGTTAAATAGTTAACAAGACAGAGGCATGCATTTTTTTACAGAATGTGACGGATTTCCAAACAGATAAATGCTGAGATGGTTCCCCAAAGCCTGATTCCCTTCTCCCAGAGGCTGATAAACACAGGGAGAAGTACAAATTCCCAAATTACAGCAGTAATAAGAGAGTTTCATTTGCAGAAACATAAATTACAAAAGAGACTCACATCATGTTATGATGGAGTAGTCAAAGAATATTCACAAAAACTTTCACAAACTCAAATACTTTAACTGTAATATAACAAGTGCTCCATAAGGATAAAGACACCGAGCCTGACCCTCATCTTGGAAAACTTTTAAAAACTTTAACACTTCTAAACCAGTGGAGCTATTCCTTATCTACATTAGATTATTAGAGATTAGAGAATAGAACCCACTACAATGTAATGCAAAAATGTATTTGTGCTGTATTTTTTCAAGTTGACATACATGTTTTATCAATCAGAAAATTGATTGATATATGCATGTACCCTGCTTTGTACTCACAGACCAGCCTGTGCCACAATGTCAGTTTCAGGCATATATTTGTAGCACACAGTTCTCAAATCACCTCCACTTTGCCTTCTGCTCTTCCCAGCTGCCCCTCACGTCTCCAGGCTACAGTTCGCAAGTTTTCTAAACTTACAAACATATTACGTATGCTCTTACATCTTAATTTACAGAAGTCTTAAGTAATCTGTATTTTCACTTTATCTGGGTTGTCTCAACCCTTCTGTGCTTCAAAAATTCTGAAAAATTTGAGAGGGACCATAAAATAGTTGCATGACTGTATTTTACTTTTGCTCTAAATCTCTCCCTGATTCACTAACTCTGTGAAAGAAACAGTGTCATGCTGTAAAGAGATTCCTGTCTATCATGAAAATTAGACATAAAAGTATAAAATGAGATTTTAGTTAGAAAATTAGATTAGAAAGCTAGATTATTAGAAGCTTAGAAATTACCTTCCTACTTTATCATGGAATTTTACAGTATATTTTCAAGTATACTAGACATTTATTTGCTAGCTGATCCATTCCTGTAGACTTCAAATTTTCTAAAGTCTTCTCTCTTTGAGGTTTGAATTAAAGGACCAAGCAATCCAGCCTACAACTGAAAACACCATTTAATTGCTGTGCTTTTGTTACATAATATTAGGCTCTCTAAAAAACATATTGGGTGTCTCAGCCACTGTGCCTCACTTTTATAAAATGGGGATGACAATATCCCCTCAACTTCCAGGAATTTTGCTGAGGAAATTTTTCTGAGGAAAGAAAGGAAAACAGAACAGGAGGTTAGACTAAGGTTAGATACTCCCTCTTACCACAAGACCATGATAAAAAAAAGAAAAGAATTATAAAATCTGTAAAGATTATTTTGATCCAGCTACATTTTGAGACCAGACTTTGCAATATCAAAAAAATGTTCTTTTCATGCAGTAAGAAACAAAAATTTAGCATCATCTGGTAAAAACAACTAATAAGACTATGCAATGTAGTCAGTGAGATCATGTTTCTCAATGAGATTTATTTCATATGCAGTAGAGGTCAACACACTTCTCTATGTTCATAGAAGAATTATTATCTATTAAAAATATTATATATTTTTGATAATGATAACTTTTGATAACAAAGTTAGACTACTTCATCTAAGTTCATGTTTATCATATCCAGCCTTCATATCAGATCACACATGCCTCTCCAGTTCACATTTTTTATTTACCAAATCTGACAAAAGCAGGCTGCACTCACTGCGAGGGAAGATAGGGCCGAATGCCAACACTATTCCATGATAAGGAAAGATAAAAAAAGTACATTTCATTTTCCCTCAATGTGTTTTTCTCTGGCTCCTTGATCTTTCCTTGTGATAAATACTGATAACACCCTACATTCTATTATGTAATTATACCTGTTTCACCCTCATTAATTAATCTGTGCAAGATTGAACCACTTTTTATCTGCTGGTGCTGGCTTTGACTGGGGTACAGTTAATTTTCTTCACAGTGGCTGGTATGGGGCTGTGCTTTGGATTTGTGCTGAAAACAAGGTGGATAATAGCAAAATTTTTTTTTGTTATTGCTGAGTAAGTCTTACAGAGCCAAAGCCTTTTCTGCTGCCTGCACTTCCATGCAGGTGAGGAAGTTGGTGGTGCATGAGAGGCTGGGAGGAGACACAGCTGGGACAAGTGACCCCAGCTGACCAAAGGGATATTCCAGACCATGTGACATCAGGCTCAGTACATAAAGCTGGAGGGAAGAATGAGTAAGGGAAGAGATTTGGAGTGATGGCATTTGTCTATCCAAGTAAGTGGAGAGCTTGATGATGGGGCCCTGCTCTTCTGCAGATGGCTGAACACCTGCTTGCCCATGGGTAGCAGTGAATTCATTCCTTGTTTTCTCTGCTTGTGTTACACGGATTTTGTTTTCCCTATTAACTGTCTATATCTCAACCAGTGAGTTTTCCAGCTTTCATCCTTCCAATTCTCTCCCTGATCCTGCTGGTGAAAGAGTGAGGGAGAGGTTAAACCATTACACTGCCTCAGCTCATTGCACTGATCTTGCTGATTTAACAGAGGTAGGTGACACAGAATTTTCTTTTTCTTTGAACAGGCAACATTTGCATTAAAACCATTTAACAAAAGTGAAGATCACATGAGCTAAAAATCAGAAATAAAGACAAGCAATCTCAAAAAAGAGTCCAGATTTTGAGAGCTGAAGAAACAAATACTCTCACCATCAATGTTCTTACTTCTGTGGAAAACATTTGTTCTCTGTGTCAGCAACAATAGGAGAAAAAAAAAAAAAAACAAGAGAGCATTTGTCATTAGAAGTTAATGTAGAATATTTGATATTACCTAAAAATGCTTCACAGTTCATTGCTTGGGCTAACATGTTACAAACACACCTTCTGTAGTGCCTTTTTCCAATACAAATTGTTCCTTACTAAGCCCATTTGAGTTTTAAAGATACTAATGTATTAACAAAGGTCTTGTAAAAATGTGGATTGATCCAAGCTTCTAGAGCCCTTAAAATATGTTATAACAAAATACAATACAAAAAGTTCCAGATAAGTATTTCCAGTCTTCAGCAAATTAGTTTACCTCCCTCCTGGCAGTAACTTCAGCCTCCAGCAGGCTCTTTGTGAGAATCGATGACACACTCCTAAGAAAGGCAACACACTGACTGAAATGTGAGAAAAACCCCATGCAAACACCTTCAAATAAACAAGAGGTGTAAATGACCTACTGTTTAAACATCTCTTATTTTCCCATGCTTTACCATCCTGCCATCCTGAACAAAACCAGACCAAACTTTTTCTGCCACCCACGGTCCCACACTTAAGAAAGCTCTGGGACCAGATGCAATTTAAAAGGAAGATAATACAATTACGTTCAGCAACATAATCCTGTCTGCAAAAATGGAATTTTAACACAGATTTGGCTGAGTTGAGCCTTGTGGGCATTGCTCTGCAATGAAACCCAGTCCTGTGATGTGTGGTCCCAGCCACAGCACTGAGTCCCCCATGCCACAGAGAACCACTTTACCAAAAAGTACACACTACCACTTACCTTGCTCCCTGCCAAAACAGTGCAAAGGAAGGCCTTTACTACCCCTCATGCTCTTCTACAGTTGAGAGATGTGTCTTCTTTCTAAACAAATCTTCCTGTCATGCAGTTGGTGAGTTGGTTGCAAGATACATCCCTCCAGCTTCAAGAGAAAGAGGATTTCCCTTAGGACTGCAGAACTTACATTCTCCTCATATGGTATCCAGCTTCCAAAACTGTTTTCTTTCATGTTTGTAACCACTGTTATCTTTACTACACTATATTTTAGTAGCTGTATGTGGAAAAGTCGAAAAAGATTCCCACATACTGTCCTGAAACATGCAATTTAATTATAAACCTGATAAAAACTGTCAGCATCATCTTTTTATGATCACCTTTTCTATTACATCAACTGACAGATGTAATCCTATTCTTTTCATAATCCTCTGTGGAATAGATTTAAGAGCATGAGATACAAAAACCACCAAGGATTGACAAATTCTTCAATCTGCTGCTTTCCATCTCAACCCCCTATACACAATCAGAGCATCTCTGAATAAAAAGGATGGTTAGGAGGAGCTCTGATTAAGAAAACTCCAAGCTGCAATGAGCCCTTCAAACACTATTTCAGCTGCCTCTTTCCTCAGTACATTTTACCTGACTGTTGAACCTCATTCCTAACTCAATTTTTAATTTTGGGACTGACTCAGACCTAAGTCTCACTTTAAGAAGTAGGCTGGACTACATAACCTTTCAAGATCTTTTCTATGCACAATTAATCCTATTATTTTAAATGCCTATCTTTAGCATCTTCTCATCTTTCCTTTGTTACTGATGCCAAATGTTCCATTTAATTCAAGATCACTAGCTTGGAAGGAAACATTCACTTCTTCCATTCCAAACATAAATTTGAAATATCTGCTGAGTCTAAATGCCCCTAAAAAGCCAACCCGTGAAATAAATGAATAAATAAACAATCCAGAATTTTGTGATGTTATTATCTGCCTCTAACAATTATCTATATATAACCTGGTCTTTTGCTGGAATAGTTTTAAGGAAATAAAACAACCCTATCACTTTTAGGAACTCTGAAGAAGTTTCTGGCTATTAGAGGTGTTACTCCTGTTGAAATCAAATGTAATGGAAGTAGTTCTTCTTATATATTACAAATTTTTATGTAAAGAGTAAGTTCTTCTCAGAGAAATAAGATGATCATTAAGAGCTATCCATGCACACTTCATTCTTTATCACATGTAATAGAATCTTTGATATAGGCAGCAACACCCTCTTTTTTCTTCTTTGTTTATTCTTACTAAATCAACATAGTTTAACTAATACTTTTAAATGCCCATCAATAAGAGCCAACAAACAACCTTCCAGTAAAGTCAACCATTACGTATTTTTTTTAAAAACCACTATCATTATAATTACTTTAGTCATTATACACTTCTCATATTTCTTATATAAAATCATCTGCAAAACCATTTTGATTATTACACTATGATACCATAGCTGCCAGTTATCCTCACTGACTTTCAGGGTTTGTTCAAAAACCACTTTAGTCATGCAGGGACTGAATTCCTTACTGTTGTGGTGGGGGTTCTTAGTTCTTTGTATGTCACAGAGGTGAGGTTTTTATTGCTGAGTCTTGGTTGTGTTGAGTGGTGGTTACTTGGGAGTATAGAAAGGAAGTGGGAAGGGTGAGCTTTGATGTATACACAATGGTAATGACTATTCAGCCTAAGCTGAAGACAAGATGATGAGAAGGCTGGGATTTTTCAAATTTGTGTTTATTTTAGTTCTATTTGTCCCCCTAGGGCTGCAGGGCTGGTGGCTATAGCCATTGGTAGTGTTGAGTAAAGTGAGTGAGATGTTAGGAAGAGAATAGGGATTGGGGGAAATTTCATTAACCAGTGGTTAGGGATGAGCCTTGAAGCACTTCTGGGAATTGTGAGTGGAATGGTACTACTCCTAGTTTTATCATGATTGCTATTGTCAAGAGGAAGCATGATATGGCAAGGGTTAGTTGGATAATGTCTCATTGTCCAGTACATCCTCCATTAGTCATGGTCAAGACGAGGACTAATGCCCTGTTAATATGGCTTACTGGACACCAAGCAATGTCATCCACCCTAATAACTCTACTCACTTTAGTATTCTCTGCCTGAGAAGCAAACACAGGCCCAGCAACACTAACTGCCTCTACACAAACCCATGGTTCTGACTGCTTACATAACCTGGACCTCCTATAATGTTAAAAATCAATTATTACATTCCTCCCCGTAGTCTTCTTATCCTCCTGTCCAAAATTCCTTTAAACTAAGACCAATTTACATAAGGTCCTAGTCACCACCCTCAGCCTACTATGACGGCTCCTAGGATTGACTAAATCCTATCCCCTCTATTATGGCTATCCATCCAACTGCTATTTCATATAATCATAGCAAGCCAAAACCACCTGCAACACCAACCACCAACATGAAAAGCAATATTCATCACAACCTTAATCAGAGTCCAACCATTCATTATCTTAGCCTTCTTGGCCACAAAACTAAACTTATTCTTGGACCAGCAGAGCCAGACCGAAGAGTATTCCCATGAAATAGAACAGCATAAGCAAAGACATAAGAAAACAGGACCTCTTTATCCATTCTGCAGTTTTTCTTCAAAAATTCTACCTTCGCACTTTGACTACATTTTCATTCCCTGGATAAACACACTCCCTGCATGCCCAGCCTGGAGACCCATAATGGGAGATGCAGAGAGCTGAGGACAGAGATGACATCTTCCCACCAAGAACGGTAAAGAGGAGACCAGGTAAGGAAACAAGGGGACAGACCCTGACATTAGCAGCTTCTGCTGCCATCAACGGGACAGAAATAGGAACTGTTTTATCTTGGGACATGCAGGTATTCACCACCATATTCCTTGACATCAAAGTACAAAACCAGCAGCAATTAACTGCTGAGGCAGCACAGGTTGCTCTTCCTCTTTTCTTCCAGCACAGATTAAGCAGACATCAGGACCATGCCTGGCCATGTAACCAGCAGCCACAGGCAGCTGCCTCTTTGAATTTTAGTGAGAAGTGACCTTCTGTACAAGGGCCAAATTTAGAAACTTTCTCTCCGCTTTTGTAATAAAATATAAGCAATTATATTAGAAGTGTGAAAAAAATTCAGATACAGGACCTTAAGTTCGTATATAAAAAACAAATTAGAAGACAAGCTAGGAAAAAACTGCTTCAAGTGACCTCCATTTTACGTACTGCTGGGTTTTTTTCTACTCTGTAGGTACTCTTTACTACAGACTATGTGAGACTGTTGAGCATGTTAATGGATTGCTGCTTTATAAACAAGGAAGAAAATTAGTTTTAATTGGCTAAACAATTACATTGACCAACATTTCATGCTTCTAAGCCTAGACAAATTATTGTCTGCTTTTGGTTTTGATGAAAATATATATAAAATGTCATTTTTCTGAAATGAATCTTGCCACCAAATCAAAGACTGACTCTTGCTGTTGAACTTCATTGTATCTGAAAGCAGAAATTAAATATATATAAATACAGGAAATTATATAATATGAAGCTTTCTAAGTATAAGAAATTTAGTCTGAATGAAGTTCTAGTCCTGAAGGAGAGAAAGTTGTTACAGCTCACACCAGCTGGCTCTTCCTAATGTTTAAGGTGCTGTTCTATCATAGCAGAATTCTGGCCTCTGTTTTGGAAACTTTCTTTAGAGAAATCTGAACTTCTCATTCTGTGTGGAAGTGAATGGCCAACACATATTTCTGTTTTGATCTGAATTTCCTAATTACCAGAAGTGGATCCATGTGGTGATATCTGAATAGGATTGCACATAATTTCAAATTTCCCCAAATTTTAATTTTATTAATATCGTTACAAGAAGTCTACATTATACCCTCATAACTGGAGAGATTTTTTGCACGTGGAGCAAAAGACAGGATGCTGTACAGATTTTACTTTTTATCAGAAGCATAACCCCATATGAACTGAAACATTATTTCTAAATTTACCCTCCAGCTTCCAGAAGTAAAAATTTCCAGACCTTTTTATCCTCTTCTGACCTGTTAAAAATTCCTGTCTGCCATTCTGAGATCATCAGTCTTGCAGACACCATGACTGTTTCATGACAACAGCTTTTAATACATATTACATTATTCTCACAGTAATAAATTTTGTAAAAATAAGTAATTCTTTTAATTTAGGTTGTCCTCCATTATACATAGATGCCCATTTTTGGTGATCTATTTTGGACAAGAATTAAAACCAACCTTATTACACCTATGTTATGAACTCGGAATGCAAGACCACTTAAATAATCCAGAGCAATTTATACATGGGGCCATGGCTATAAAAGCTTGACTTAACAGGGCTGGGAATGAGTTCTCTCTCCTAATAATGCTTATTTTGTCTTTACTCAGTGTTTTCTCCTATTTCATGAGCCTTTTATTCCATCACAGCAGAAACAAATGCAGGCCTTCTGGTACTGATTTAAAATGCTGTTGTCCTTTTCTCTTTGGAAAGAAATCTATTCTCAAAGATAAAAATACATGAAAGATTTTAAAATAAAAACATAGCTGATTCTTGTCTTTCTCCTCTGTAGATTCTCCAATGAATCTTCACTCTATGCTTGCTTTTAAACTCCATAAACTGAAAATTCTTATAGTTAAACACATTCCCTCATTTTTTATCTTAAGTGAAGTTCCATATCAACTATAATCAGGTAGGAAGATTTAGGCCTGAGAAATTATTCATGCATCCCAAAACTCTGGACAAATCCAGATCTTGTTTTTTGCTTTGAACTGTTAAATCAAATTCTGGGCCCAACCACAATTTCTAGTTATTCGCAAATATGCAAAGATATATAAATACAGAGTTAACTCACGTCATCCTAGGCCAGAATGAAAAGACCAATATCCTCTCCTCATGGGGAACAGTCTGAAAATCAGATTTCCAGTAAATTTCTTGTGAAAACATAATGAACTTTGAAGTGATTCCTAGAGAGAGCCCCTCTATCCCTACTGACTCCAATAAGAGTCTGAGGAAACTAACCTCTTCTGGATTTCCACAGTACAGAGCAGAACATTCAGGATGGGAATGAATACAGAATTAGCAAATTCCTCCCCAACAAGGAAAGAGAACATGTTGCGTAGGGGGAAGCCAGTGCTGGTGCACAAAGGCCCATCTGCCTCTTTGAATCTGTACCTGATGTTTCTGATATTGTCCAGGAATCAACAGACCAATTTATATCTATAGGCTATACAGACCAGTTTATGTCTATAGGCTATCTACAAGGATGTAGATAGGCTGAGAATACTGAGATTGGGTTCGCTTTGAGCAGAGGAAGTTTATAAACCCGGTTAATTTGTTTCCTTGTATCCAGCTCAAAGAAGAGGAATATCTTGCAACCCTGCAACAAGAGCAAGAGCAGCCCACTGAAGCTTTGAATATTTTCCAGTGCAGTCCCCAGTGCATAAATCAGGACAGTGGCTGTCATAGCTGCAGCACCTCCAATTTCAACCCACATCACTCTTTGAATCCCTTTGCCAACGGATCCCTCTTGATCCATCCTCTCCATTAAGTGAGATCCTGAAATTTTTCTGGGTAAAGCACAACCTGACAACCCTTTTTATTCTAACACATCTGTAAGCCTTCAGATGCTTTTGCAGGAGCTGCATTGCAGTATTGCCCTCTCATAAGCTTGCCATATGCCATGGATGGGTGTGTTGAACAAGGATTGTGATTTTTCAGTGACGTGCCATGCTTGCAGTACTGAGGAACCCAAAAAGGCAATTTCCTCACCCACTATTGCTCTCACACCACTTATTTCTTCTGACCTAAAACTCAAACCTTCTAAAATGCTCTGAAATGCTCTACACAAATACAACTCCTACCCACCAGCCTCTTCCAGATCTTGTGCTCTGGAGCCAAAACACCACTTTCAGCATAATAAGGAGCAGAGAAAAGTCATCTAGGACTCTGTCCTGCATGCTGGATATACCACAAGAAGGCAAATAAGTCACTGAGAATTATCACAGTCAATTAGCAGTAAATAACCAAATAAAAATATCAGCGGGAGAAAGGTGCTATCACACACATGAAAAAAAAAAAAAAACAAAAAAAAAATCCACAAAACCAAGCCAAACCAAACCAAAACAAAAAGAACACCAAAAAACCAAACAAACAGCAGTTTTTCAATGCACTGACAAAGAATTTATCGTAATTAAGAAAATATTAATTCCAAAAAATTACTGATAGAAAGTAGGGTGACATGCCTAGGAAACCTTTATAGTCCCAAGTCATGTGGGTAAAGCAGGTGTTTGTAGAGGTCCTGACTGATATCACCTTTCAAGTATATCAGAACTCAAAACCACTGACTTAGGTGGGATAATTTCCAGAATGGGCAAGGTATATGACAATATGCAGAATACCATGTTCAACAGCTGCATCTTTCAGTCACTGCTTTAACAAAAAAATCTGTGACTAAGCTTTTCTACTTTCATATTTCACCACTAGACTTTCACAGATTCAATTATCTCCTTTTCTTGTGGAATCATGTTGTTTGGGAAAAGAGGTTCCTGGGAAACGTAATAAGAAGCCTGTTTCTTGGAAGAAATTTTCCTTTTGCTCTTAAGACATGAAGTAGAGCTATTTCACAGCAGAACACAAGCAAATGCATGAAAAACAAAGGTCATTTAGCTATTAAACATCAAAGCCCAGAGTCTGACACAGATATTTCAAATTCTTTTGACAGATTGTATCTTGAAAATCCATTTTTCAAATCAGAAAGCATGTGTGTAGTTAGAGAATTACTGAATAAACAACCTTCACTTTGAAAAAATGGAAGAAAATGCCATTATATCGAGTAAAAGAATCTAGATGAGGGGTGGGGGGCAAGAGGCTGCGGGAATGTTTTCTGAAGATAGCAAGTTTAACAGTGATGCATTATTTGTAAGCCAAATTCCAGCTTCTGGCTGGAACAGAACCCATAAAATCACATGCACATGCTCCAATAACAGCCACTTAGGCCAGCTGGGAGTAGAAAACAGAAGAACAAAATACTGGTTCCTAAATGTTTCATTCAATTTCGAGGAAAATACTGATGTGCTACTTAAGTATTACCTTTCTAATATGTCAATAAATCATCTTCACAGCAGTTTCATATTATTGTTCTAATTTAAAGAAAAATGAAACAGACACAGATGAGAAAAAATTATCTATGAAAATGAGATAAGGCCAGTGACAAAACTAGCATTAGACTTCCTACTTGCTCTAGCTCCAATATCTTTGGCATATCAGACAAAAAGACAAAAATCTTCAAAAGCATTTACCTTTTTCATTAGTTCACTTAGATACGATTTAAATACCATACCTTGAAACCAAACTTCAGAGTTCATACTCCCTATACAGTCTTTGAAAAACACTCAACCATAAACAGTCATTTCCAAAAAAACCACAGTCACTGTGTTTGAAATTTGAAACAATAAGCACAGGTTGCCCTTTAAGGGGAATTGAAAGTCTTTAGCAGCAATACAGGTTTTTTTGTTTTTTTTTTTGTTGGTGGGGCTTTTTTGTTTGTTTGTTTTATTAAAGACTACGTGGGTCAGGAGTAATTACAAGATTAGATTTTCATACCAAGTTTTTTTCAGCACCAAAGTGCTTTAAATTAAATGTGTTACCATAAGTTTCCACAGGAGTTCTTGCCCTGTAATCAAGGGCATCCAAGTTTTATCCAAGCAACATGCAACAGTAATGCTGCAACTTGGAGGGATAAAAATAAAATTGAACACTTCACCCAGTCAGAATTTCACTCCATCACAATTTCTGCATCTTCAAATCCTGTAGGGCATAAAAATACCACACACTCATCCCCTTCCCAAGGCACAAGTAGAAGGAGTTCCTAATATGTCTATCATAATTTTCTACAAAAAAAAGGGAAAGCTATCTTAAAAAATTGCAATTTGGAAAGCTGTTGGGCTAAGGAATATTTGCAGATGTGAGGAGTAGTGCAATCAATTAATCAACTCTTGCAGTCAGGTAACAGCACAAGAATGTGCTCAGTGCAAGTTCCATGGCACCCCAGTACACCCTCAAACTTTCTCCATCTTACCTATTCTACACAATCCAGGAAGGGAAGGGTGGAAGGGAAAGGGAAGGCTGGAGGAAGGGAGGGCATGGCTGTTCAAGGGGGTTGAGCTGTTGGAGTGACAATTCCATGGAGAACAGCTACAATAGCGGCAGTAGAAAGCAGGGAGCTGGTGCGACTCCTCCTGTTCCCAGCAAATGACAAGGAAAAGGCACAAGGGAGAAGAACAGCAATGACATGCACCTCAGCAGTGACCAGAGCATCCTTGTTCTTCCTGGCCACAAAAGGCTTCAAAGAGGTCCATCTTTGGAGCCACAGTGGCATCTGTTGCAATGCAGTCTGCCATGCTCCTAATGCACACATAAGCCACATGTGCCAGGGATATTTTCAGAGCCCAATACTAAGAGCCTTTGATTGTTCATGCCACATTTGTCAATCACTATATACGTGGGTTTGGTAGTTCTTTCCCTCCCAACCAAGACTGCCTTCCCCATGTACCTTTTCAAGTATTATGAATCAGAAGGTCTCAGGTTTTATGGTGTGTCTTTAACTGCAAGTAGCCATCTCACATGGAGGTGTTGAGACTTAAGCCTCCAAATAAATTTCAGTATCAACACGCTGTTTTTTTATTCAGTTGGGTATGTAACACAGAATAGAACAGCAAGTGTTCTTAATCATAAGCAAGCCAGAGCTAATGAAAAGGGATTTTTTCTCTAGAAATTTGATCTGCTGAAGGTACGTTCTGTGAAAAGTAATTGTTCCACACTTGCAGCTATTCTGCTCAAGCCATCCAAAAACTACATTACTACAAAGTTGGTGTAGCAATGAGCCAACTTGAGAGCCCTCCTGAGAGGCAGGACATGTTTATTCAGGCTCAAGAAACTATGATTTTTATTTACCTCATCTTACTGGCTGACCAGTTTGATGTCTGCACAGACTGAAGTATACGGGAACTTTCTGCAAGAGGCATCTTTATCAATAAAGGGAGCTAATGAACTGAAGAACAGGTCACTAAAAAATAACTGAGAGGGGTTTGTTTTCATGTGTAAAGATTGGTACTTCCTGCAAAAGTAGAGTTAAAAATCCCAAAATTAAAAGAATTGTAATTTCTTGCTGCTGTAGTGGATTTTATCTCTTTCTCAGAAAATCTTTAATAATTTAGCAAAACACTACAAAGGAATTACAGAACTCTCAACAACTGCATGGTCCTAAAGCATGCAGCCCCTGCTTCCCTTTGGAACCTCAGACTTACCATGGTACAGTCCTTGAGCGGTTCAGATATATAGGATAATGTAAAGTAAATAGAGGAGAGTTCATTTCCACTATATTCATGAAGACCATGCTGTGATTTTTGTTACATTTTTTGAAAGTCTTGGGATTTTTTTTCAAATTGTATTTTTAAAGTTTTGGGGGAATAATATCAGAAGATATTCTTCCAAGTTTCTATCTTGAATCACATGTACTGCCCTGGAACAGGAGGCTACTCAGAACACTGAGGATTTTGGGCTACATTTACTACAGCAAGATTGGTTCAACTTTGTATCAGTCTCTCCTAGGCATGATGCCATCTCAGCATCCACCAGGGCAATTCTTTGGAAGAAGTGGTGTGAAAAAGAAAACTTTTAATTACTGCATTGAGACCAATTTTTAAAATCAGAGAGCTGGAAGACTCACCTGAGCTCAAACCTGTCTCCTTACAATTTACAGTGGAAAACTGGAATAAAAACACAGTCTGCAAAGCTTTAAGTAGAGGTCATTGTTTTCTGTTTGATAGAAACTGAATGTTGTTCAAAGTTAATGGCTGAATTACAGCCTCCTTTTCAGCTCTTGATACAACTGAAATTACTTTCATTCCTGGAGACAACTTCATATGTGAAAATCAATCATTTTACCTTATTTTTATTTACACATTTTCTAATAAGAATTTTAAAAATTCGGTATCATTTATGCAGAGTGTTGCTCTTCATTTTCACAAAATCACAGAAACACAGGACACACTGAGTTGGCAGGGACACACAGGGATCATCACAATCCAACTCCTGGCCCTGCACACCACCAGCTCTAAGAGTCATACCATGTGCCCAAGAGCATTGCCCAAATATTTCTTGAACTCTGTCAGGCTTGATGCTGTGACCACTTCCCTGAGGAGCCTGTTCCAGTCCCCAACCAACCTCTGGGTGGAGAACCTTCTTCTAATATCCAACCTAAACCTCCCCTGACACAACTTCAGGCAAGCCACTCCCTTGTGTCCTGCCATTGTCACTGCAGAGAAGAGATCAGTGCCTGCCCCTTCTCTTCCACTCACAAGGAAGTTGTAACTGCAGTGAGGCCTCCCCTCAGTTTCCTCCTCCAGGATGAACAGAGGAAGTGATCTTGGCAGTTCCTGACACAGCTTCCCTTCCAAACCCTTCACCATCCTCACGGCCCTCCTTTGGATACTCTCTAACAGCTCCATGTATTTTTTGTGTTGTGTCACCCAAAACTGCCCCCAGCACTCGAGCTGAGGCTGCCCCAGAGGAGAGCAGGACCCTTGCCTGGCTGTGATGCTGGGCCTGATGCACCCCAGGGCATGGGTGGCCATGCTGCTTTCCAGCCTCTCCTTTGCCAGTCTGTGCATCCACAGCTGCCCCATCCCAGCTGCAGAATCCAGCACTTGCCTTTGTTGCATTTCATGTGCTTGGTGCCTGCCCAGTCATCTCATTTGTTGAGGTGTCTCTGTGAGTACTCCCTGCCCTCAAGAGAGTGGACAGTTCCTCCCCGTTTTGTATCATCTGCAAATTGTTTAGTAACCTGGCCAGTCCAGTCCAAACCATTTATGAAGGTGCTGCAGAGCACAGGGCTGAGGATGGAGCCCTAAAGACACGTCACCAGTCTGATGTCACCCCATTCACTGTAACCCTTTGTGCCTGACCTGTGAGCCAGTTGTTCACCCATCAAATGATGTGTTTATCCAGCTGTGAGCTGGAAAATTTGTCCAGAATTATATCCTAGGGTGACTTTATGATGCTTGTGTCCCCAGCTGTCTGTTCTCTTTAGGCTGGATATCAGGTTCTGCATCTTTAAGGCTGGTTCCAAGAGCAGAGGGGTGACAAGAAGGTGCAGTTTGTTTTCAGAAGCTTCACTGGCTCCTCTGCACCCTTCTCACAGACTGTGTTGTCTGCAGCACTGACAGCAGGAGAGAGCTCTCCTTTGCTTTTAGTTAGTTTTCAGCTAGCTGAGGCAGAGAAGTTCTCTGATTGTGCTTTTTCTTTTTGTCTTGGAATTGATCAGCCTGCTCTGAATTGAAAACCCAGAAAAACACAGTGACCTCACACCTGTGGCCCACCAGGGCCCAGGATGGCATTTTCCAGACCCAGAGGGACTGGTGAGAAACTGAGTGAGCCGAGCTACACGCCATGGCAAGGACGCTCTCTCTCTGAATCTGCCATCTCTTCAGAGCAATGAGAGGTTCCATTGTTTGACATTATTTATTTTCCAATGTTTGTGAACAGTTTCCTTGTTAAATAAACAGTTTTTTTCTTCTTCTTTCGAAGGAGATTTATATCTTCTGACCTGGTGGGGGGAGGGGCTGCTTGAATTTTCTTTCTAGAGGTACCCCTTTAGAAGTTTCATCCCAAATTTGCCCTTAACTGGGACAGATGCTCAGAGGGACAGTATTGAAAGTGTTACTGAAATCCAGAAAGATTACACCCACTGGCTTACCTTGATTAGCTAGGGATGAAGCAGCATCATGATAATTTCCTCTGAAAATGGATCTGGATCTTTAGGGTGACATGCCAAGTTTCCATTATTTGGATGCCCTGGATCTAGCCTCAACAATTTTAAACCCTAATTTTCAGGCCTGCAGAAGAATACCTAGAAGTCCCTAGCTTTCACAGCTGCTGTCTCCCAGCAGGAATGCCAGGAATTCCACTCTTGCAGCCTCCAAATATCAACTGCATAGAAAGCCAGAAAGTTTGGTTTGGCTGGCTGTCCCAAAACGACATGCCTCCCTCTTCAGATCCAGAGTAAAACTACAAGATAGATTTTCACAGGGCTGGGAAAAGAAGAAACATCTGTCACATATTTAGACAAATTCTTTCAGAACCTCCTTTCAGATTTTGGTGAAAATTGCTCAACACAGCATATTTTGAAAGAGATATTTTTTTGCAGGAAGTAACTTGCACTTTCTGATCAGATGAATTATAAAGGAATAAAAGGTGTGGGAACATATAAAGTGAAACAAACGTGATTACGAAATGAGTTTTCAGTATATAATCTATTCTATTTCAAATATTAGTAAAAATAAAGTGAACTTCTAACATAACACAGAGTAAAGGGCAGAAGCATAAGGAATTTTATAAGTAATTTGTTTTCAAATTAAAATTACACAAGCAGGAAAAAGGTAGTGTCAAATACAGCCACGCACTAAACTGAAACTCACATTCTGTATATATTTTCATCTTGAAAGCCTGTTAGAATGGTAGAAGTCAAGACTTGAAGTGCTAGAAGGCAGTTGCCTTAAAGCCAGCTATGAATTTTTCACAGATGAGTTTTAGCTATGCACCATTCTCTTTCTAAGTTTGAGAAGATTTGTACAATGTCATATTTTGCAGAGTTGGTTATTTCAGTTTTAGACTGCAGCCTGGAAATTAGTACTGGAACCTTCTTAAGGGACATATTATTTCTCAGACTAAAAGGGCAGAAAAATATGAAAAAAAAGAAAAAAAACAAAAGTAAGGCTGGATCTTGAAAGTCTTATTTACTTTTGTAGTCTTTATTTGCTTTACACCTAAATGCTTTCCAAGCTTCCCCCAGGGAAAGAATTTTTCATAATTAAGAAATATGGGAATTTGACCAAACACAGAGCAGCTGGAAAGACAAGAGGAAAAGCAGTAATAAAATTAAATTACACTAAATGGGAATTTTTCTCCAAAAGAAGGAGAAGAGCACTTGAAGGGAAATAAACCAGAACATTTATTAAATCATCTCTACCTATGATGATTGTTTTTCTAACATCTTGCTATTTCCATGAATCCAGAAAAGATACAATCATCATGGGGACACAGTATAAAGAAATGGGAAAATTGTATTTGTTTGCTCATCTCTCTTTCTAGACAGTCTTCCTGCAGAGCTAGTTGAGCTGCCACAAATCTTCCTATAACTTTTGGGTCTGTGAAATGTTGCAAAAACAAGGATGCTCTAGAAGAATCTAACACTAGGGGGTGATAAGAAGCAAGATAATCAGTGACAGGGAGAGCATACTTTGATGACAATGTGAGAGAGCAAAAGGACCAAGGATACTCATACTGTGTGGAGGGAAGCATCCCCACACCCCTGTGGGGGTTGGTGGTGGGAGATTTCACTCTCTGCAGATGCTGAAGTCAGTAGCTTATGGCTGGGACATTCTCTGTGTAGAAGCAGGACCTAGAAAGTTTGAAAAAGTTGTCACAGGATCTTGGAAAAAGCAAGAAAAGGGAGAGATATGTTTAAGAGTTAAATTTATGCCAGTTTGTGTTTATGTGACTGCCACATCTCTTCCACCTGAACCTGACTGAGGCTGCAGCAAGTCAGGGTCTGGGACTGGAACCAGATCATGTTTGCTCAGTGGTGTACTGAGGGAGGGCTCCTATGCTTGCCCTTGTGCCCATTCACTCTTCACGGTGGTGTCCAATGGTTTGCTACCAATATTTGGAATGTAAAACAGAAGATTACTGCCAGAGCGTAGCTTTGGTGACTGAATGGTTAAGCTGCAAATGAATATGTTTGCTCCCTCAACACTGCAAAGTAACACTCCAATATAATTATATCCCTCAAAAAGACATTTCATGGCAGACTTCTAGCACTGCCAAAGGCCAAGCTACTGAAAGAATCTCCATTACAATATTAAAAATACCCATCTAGAGGAAGGCCTCATCCCTGGTCTGAATACCAAAGATAGCATGTGTTTCACTGTCTTCAACTGGGTGTAAGTAGATCAGGAAAGTATAAATATCTGTGGGAGAGGTGAATTAGAAAATACAAACAAAACAAAAGAGAACCAAACCAGTAACAGCTAAACAAAAAACCCCAAACAAATAAAACAACCAACCATTTAGAAGGACCAAAGAAGCAAAGTTGCCAAAAATCATACAAGCTGACTATGGACATTTTACACTCCAACTTCTCTTTATCTCACTATATTTGCTGATTTCTATGCATACTGTCTGATGCTTTTGTTTTACTATTCTTCACATGCCGCTGTTCCATACTGACAGGCTGAGGCTGCCAGGCCATGGTTCACAGAATACTTCTCCCAATGCATTTATTCTCCAACTGCTTTGGGAAATGACAGTGCTCTTCTTCACAGACAGCAGCTGTGACCTGTTCTGCCCTAGAGCTCTACTCCAGCCTTCTCAAGGATATTTCCCCACCTTTTATAGAGAAAGACTTTTATAGTGCTCTAGAGCTATAGTGCTTAATTTGGGCAGGTCTTCCTCCGAGTTCATTAGGATGACGTGAAAAAAAAGAGCTCAAATCTGCCTTTGAACCTTAAAGAAGTCTCCCTCTCTCTCTCTCTTTCTTGCTCTCTCTCTTTCTGTGTCACTCTGACAATTTTATTTTTCTCCTTTTCTTTCTTAGGATGCCATTAGCAGAGTGCAAAGATTCACTAAGTTGTTGCCAGGAAAAGATCCTTGTGCTAACATCTGTGTTCAGAAAGTGAACGTGAGAGCACTGTCAGCCCTGATGCTGATTCCTGGTGCCTGGTACCTTGCAGTGTTTTACCTCACTGTAAAGCCAATACAAAACTCTCAAGTAAGAATATTTTAGTCAACTTTGCACTCCATTTTCACTCATTTCACTTACAAAATACTTGACGCCGAAGGAGAAGCTTGTCTGTTTCATGGGAATTTTGTAATGTACCCAATTATTTTTTGAAATCTTCATGTAAACCATTATGACCCTGTCTGAAATTCTATGTATTAGTAGCAAAACTTGAAATTATTTCAAGAAAATGACAGTAGCAAAGTGCACACTTGTAAATTTTAAATAAGAAAGCACTATAATCCAAAAATTTTTAGATTTATGTGCTATTTTGACTTGATATGTTTGAGGGGAAAAAAAGTGTCATTTAGATTGTTTAATTATCAGAATGAAAAGGTATAATTATAATATTTTTTAACAAGGACCCTATATCTCTGTATGTTAGAGCTGCACACTCCAGGCAATGTGTATATTGCATCTTTTCTAATCCACTGGAAGACTACACAGTCAGTAATTTTACAGACTACTGCTACTGCAATTCATCTTTCCTACAACTGCAAGAAGTATCATACAACCTGTAATATGCAAAGGCAGAGGAAAAACTATCCCTGCACTAAAGATCTAATACAGCAAAGAGAAAGGATCTTGTGAAAATTACTGTATTCTTTTGAGTATTGCAGTCAGTATAGTCCAATACAGCCTTTGTACATTCCTACCTTAAAATCATTAACCATACTCTCCCTAAAAAAATACCCCACATACTGTGTCATCTTTCATCACATTCAAAATTACTCATTTATCTCTCTGACAATGGACAGGCAAGAACTACAAATGGATTCTAAACATCTCAAAAGTATATTCTTAAGCTTCCAGGAAAATGTTTTTGTCTGGATATGAGAATATTCAAAAAAACAAAAAAGCTTAAGTATCTTTCCCAGAGCATGAAATCTGAGATTGTGTTGTATTTTATTTTATGACACTAGAACATGATCACAGTATTGCATAGGCATCATAATGGACAACTTCAGAAGCTTCTTACAGATGAAGAAAATTCCCATGTAAGTTCTCCAAATTAACAAAAGCTGAATACCAGCATATTGATTTTGTTGGAAGAAAGACACCAAAGCAGCTTTTGAAGGCCGACTCAGAGTCTGTCTACTACTTTAAACACCAGAATTTTCACAGTCTGCTTCTAGAGTTCATCTGAATAAGCCTACTTAGAGAAAGTAGGCAAAAGTCTCAAGGCACTATTTTTAAGTAGGATTCATTACGTAGTCACTATTTTCCTCAAACAATGTGTCAGTGGTGACACCCTGGCAGATTGCATGAACTGCCTTTATTCTCTGTTATGACAGTATAAATCAGAAGTATCTCCACTGACCTCATTGGAATTCCAGGAGTAAAGGACTGGTGAACTGACTTCTTGGTATTTGCTTACAATAGCCTTTATTAAACCCTCTGTGCACATAAAAGTGACCAAGTTGTTAACAAGGACAGGAGGAGAACAGGCATAATTAATCAAGTATTGCAGAAGTATTCCAGGTCACACACACAAAGTCATTCCTCATTTTCCAAATAATTGTCACGAGTCAGTGGGAGAAATTGCAGAAAATAATCCTTATTTTCTTAAACTGAAATATCAAACTATTGAAGGAATAAAAAAGGTAAGGTAACTTTATATGAAAGACATATAAATGTAATAAATCATGACAAAGCCAATGCCAAATTGCTGGTATACATTTAAAGAATACTGAATACCAAACGCAGAATTGAAGAGGTCTAGCGGATACCAGATTATTGTTCATTTAGAAGTATGTATGGACTAGCTGCTGTAACTAAATGATTTGCTATCAAAAACCAGAACAGGGGGTACAGAAATAGCAGTTTAGTTGTCTGAGGTGACCCTGGGTGGCCAGAAAGGATTTCCTTTTGCAAAATTAGACATATCTTCATCAGTGATAAGCAGACAGCTAGAGCAAGTGAAATCTCTGCAAGTTTGCACCAAGGTGAGTAGTGCAGCTGATGCTCCTGGGAGATAGGATGTCATCCAGAAGAACGTGGATGAGATTCAGGAGTGAGCCCATGAGAATTTCCTGAGGCACAACAAGGCCACATGTGAGGTGCAGCAGTTCATTTGAAGCAATCCCCAATATCAGCAAAGGATTGGGAATGAGTAGATTGAGAACACCCCTGCCACAGAGGACTTGGGGTTCCTGGTGGATGAAAAACTGGAGGTATCTTGGTAACATACACTCACAGCTCAGAAAGTCAACCAGACTGCATCAAAAGCATTGTGGCCAGCAGATCCAGGGAGATGATTTTATCTCTCCACTTTGCTCTAGTGAGAGACACCCCCTGGGAGTGCTACACCCAGCTCTGGGGCCCTCAGCACAGGAAAGACATGGACCTGTTGGAATGAGTCCAAAGGAAGGCCATGAAGATGATCAGATGGCTGGAGCACCTCTTCTATGAGGAAAGACTGGAGAAGAGAAGACTCCAGGAAGGCCTTATTGCCACAATTTAGTACTTACAGGGGATTTTGAGAAAGGTGGGGACAGAGATTTTAGCAGGACCCGATGCAACAGGACAAGGATAGAATGAGTCCAGATAAGTGAAACAGGAACAGTTTGAACAGACACACTGTGGATGTCCCATCCCTGAAGGGATGTTTAAGCAACCTGGTCTGTTTGAAGACATCCCTGCTCATTGCAGGAAGGTTGAACCAGATGACTTTCAAAGGTCCCTTCTAACCCAACTATTCAGTGATTCAATGTCAAGGGGAAGAGGATGATGCTCATGACCACAATGTTGATGATTACTACTTCTCTTATTATTAATGATTGTGAAATGCATTATTAACTATTCAAAATTATTAATAAAAGCATGTCACTCTGTAAATGACAGTAAAAAAATACAGGACTACTTTTGCCCTACATTATCTTCTTCTGCCCTGCTTAATTTTCAAATAAACCCATATTTGCTATTGTCCTCTATCACATGAAGGAGGGCCAATTATATCATTGTAACAAAGTATTTTTCAGAATAATATTTACTCTCAGAACTCTGCAAATATGATTGCCAGTGTAATTGTAACACCCATGAACACTTCTTTTCTCTTTTTTTACAGAAATTATTTGTAGAGCTTTCAATGAACACAATTATCCAGCTAATTCTGTTGGTGATACAGGGGAAGAAATATTACATTCATCTCTCTGTATTTCTGTTGTTAACAAGAATAAATTAAGAACAAAAGCCAATTTCTAAAATTTTTTTTAAAAAGGAAAAAAATTAATAGCTTCAGGAAAGCAATTTTTTGAGCAGAAATGCAATACTTTTACAAACTTTTCAAAGCAGACCAAGCCATCCTTTCAAATGTTGGACAAGTCTGCTTTTTAAACAGCATCTCAGAATTGTGATCTTCAGATTTGCCTCAAAATTCCAATTTCCATGCTTTTTCTGCAACAGGAAAAATCTTCATGTTGGAAACTACATGCTCCACACATATGTCTAATACTTGTTCTACTTGAAAAGAGCATATTAACTCTCGTAAAATTCTGGTTCCAATTAAGAGTATATTTGGAAATTATGAGAAGAAAAAATATCACCTTTGAAACTATACTTTGAAAGTATAACCTCTTTTAAACATTACTTTGGAAACTGCATTTGACCCTGCCATCAAGAATTTAATTAGGATATTTCACAGGTAATGACTTTTTATTTTCCAGTTCAACCATCCATAAAATGGAATCCTCTGTGTGATTACTGAAGCATTTGTAATTGGACTTTTCTTTACAACTAAGCAGAAGATACACTGTAAGAAATACATTTTCAAATTTTTGTGTCCTCCAGCTTTAGAGAGAAAACATTGTCATGAGGTAAGCAAGGAATTGCCCCTCTTTTCCAGAAAATGACTCTTCAGACCATGATAGTTGTGACTAGTGAACAAAGAAACATTGCTTGAACTAAAGAACCTTTTTCTGTGTTGCTGGATGGCTCACAAGCCTCTGTAATGGGCATGTCTACCTTGTTGGACAAAGCGCTGCGAGGCAGTGTGCCTTGCCTTCAGTGAGAGAAAAAGACGAGAACCCGCAACAGAAAAAGTTACTCCCTGAACACATGTTTATTCCAAAACCTATCAGCAACCCTCACATATGGCATTCTTTCTGACAGGTGAGAATGAGTGGTTTAAGCTGTTTCTGTTGGTTAACTGATACCTACTCAAGGTCTGATTGGGATTATGGTTTGAAACAGTTTTGCCTCTCAGAATATCTGCTGTCTTCAGTAAGTTCTTACTGATTGCCATCATTTATTCAATCAGTCCTACCACTGTTTACTAAAGGTTCCCACAGTGACAAATGCAGCCTTTATCAATAGACACTGAAAAAGCAGCAAAGAGGTAGAAGCCATGCACTAGCGTTTGCCAATGCATCCAATTCAGCAACAGTAGATGCCTGCCAAAAACAGAAACATCCAAATCCATGAGTCCTCACTCAGAACATAGTGTACTGTGTGACCCTGATATCTACCTCTAACACTGATCCTGACCTGGACTTACCCCATCCCCATCGCCATCCCCATCCTCATCTCATCTCCTTTTCAGTGAGAGCCCTGCTCCATCTGCCTGGTTACTATGCCTGACATCCTGCTCATCTTCCAGTATGGAGCAGTGGGCCCTTACTGCCCTCTGTCAAAAACTAGGGTGAGTGAAACTGAGCAGATAATAACCCCTAAAATTACAGAAACTAAAAAAGATATACACATAGATAGTGGCCAATGTGGAGGCAATCTGATATCAAAAGACCAATACAGAAACCTTCTCTTAATTCATGAAAGGAAGTTGATTGAGGTGTTTTTTGAGTTTTTTGTTGGTTTTTTTTTTTTTTTGCTCTTAATAAGACTTCTTAGGTTGCCCCTCACAACATCCTTCTGGACAAGTTATCCAACTATAGGATGAGGCCATGGTGCACTGGGTGTGGAATTGCTTGAAGGACAGAGCTCAAAGGATTGCAGTGAATGTGGCTACCAGTGGCTGGAGAGAGGTCACCAGAGGTGTTTCTCAAGGCTCAATTCTAGGGCCAGCGCTGTTCAATGTATTTGTCAATGACCTGGATGCAGGAGTTGAATGCACCATTACAGAGCTGGATGATGAGTCCAAACTGGGAGGTGCCATTGACTCTCTCATGGGACAAGAGGCCTTCCGGAAGGACCTACACAGATTGGTGCAATGAGCAACCATCAGGGGCATGAAATTTAACAAGAACACACCCTGGACACTCTCCCTGGCATTGAGTAACACCTGGCACAAACATGAATTGGGAGAAGAACAGGCTGGAGAGCAGCCCTGCAGAAAGGGACCTGGGGGTGCAGGTTGGGAGCAGGCCCAGTGTGAGTCACCAGTGTGCCAGGGCAAATCCCAGCAAGAGCTGCATCAAACACAGAAAAGCAAAGCAATATTTTTTTTTGTCTCTTTATTGTTGATACACTATTCCATGGTACCTAGCTAATTTTTGTGATTGTTGTGTTGTGCTTTGATTTTTCTTAAGCTTACACTGTACTTCTAACCTCACACTTACTTATCTGACCCACTTTTCACTTCACATAAGTTTTCCTTCTTATCCTGAAGTCAATGAAATTTTGTCTTTAAAATATCCTTTATCCTTCTTCTACAATGGGGTGCCTTTCACTTGTTCATTTTTGAATCGAAGCAGCTATGACCACTGTGAATTCAGCATTGTGTCTATGTGTAAGTCATAGTCTAAGCACAGCAACCAGACAGTAATGCTCAGAAAATCTAAGAGCTTTTCATCCTTTAGCTGGACCTCTGTAGGGTTTGTGTTGGAGGTAGGCACCAATGTACTTGGGCACATGGCTGGAAAAAAATGCATCACAGCTGCTGTGGGAGCTTCTGTATCACAGAGGGTGCAGTATTATGCTTGGTCCATTCCAGTAGTGGATGGGTAGTAACCAGAAGTCTTATGCATTCTTTTATCCCCTATAGGTGACTCAAGATCTCTTTTCCATCTGGCACATGGTTTCAGGAAATGCAAATGCTCATTACCTTTTCCTGTTTTGAAGCACAAAGCTTTTACACTGATATACAGACATGGCCAAATACTTGAAAGTATTCAATACTCCATAATTATTCTTGTTTGGAAAAGTTATTTTCCTTCCACACGAATGATAGAAAAATTTGACCCACATCATACACAATAAATACTCTCATTGTATTACTTAAAAAATAAAAATGTTAAAGTACTTAGGAAAACTGTCTTATTGGTATTATATTTCTACACTAGGAAATGAAGTAGAATCTTAGACTGTCTGGGATGAACCTACCTTAAATTATCCCTGCATGGCAAGAAAAGCCATTAACCTTACAGTACAAAAATGACTGCATCATTCATTATAGATCAAGGCTTGTAGTTTTCAAGATTTCCATGCTAAAAATCCAACAATTTAATTAGTATTATAAACTGTGCAATGCTTTTCTGACATCTATTTAATATAAAAGTGTCCAGGTTTGGGTATGACAAATATCCACTCATTGTCTAATATCCAAAGGCATCCATAGCTGTTCATCTGTCTCTGTACAAAATGTGATAGAATTTATAATATAAACCATTATTATAGGGATTATTAAGAGGAGTTGAATCCTACTCTCTGTGCAGGGGTGCAAATGCAGAGCAACACCATTAGCTCCTTTGTCATTGCCCTACAATTTATTAGGAAGGCATCATCATATTTTCAGTTATAGACACTCTAGTAACAGAGATAAAGAATGTGGCATATGCCTGTAACCTAATGATTTACAGACACTCTTACCCTAGGTCCTTCTTCTCTCCAAATGGCATATACATTAAATACAGAATCATCAAATCATGGAATGTTTTGTGTTGGAAAGGATCTTTAAAGCTCATACAGTCCCACCGCCCTGCAGTGAACAGAGTCAACTTTCACTAAACTTGATTGTTCAAACACCCAGTCCAACCTGACTTTGAACACTTCCATGGATGGGGTATCCACAGCTCCTCTGGGCACCCTGTTTCCATGCCTCACCATCCTCATTGCGACTGTCGGGTTCAGCTGTCAATCAATTCCTTCTCCACAAAATCCTTATGTCTGCAATTTAGAGGTAAGAATGTTTTGGGGGAGCATATCAAAGGCCTTACAGAAATTAATGCAGGTGACATCCATAACTCTTACCTGATCCAAAAAAATGCTGTTGATCAGCATTTGCTTCCCACAGCAGCATGAGGGTATAGGTGGCTGAAATTATTTTGCCATAATCATGAATACTGTTGTACAGATCAAACACTTCCAGGACATCACTGCAGAGCACATCCTATCCCAAAGACAGGTTAATGCAGGCACTTCCAAAACCTTCCAATTTGTCCTTATGAAAGTGTTACCAGAATGAAACCAAAAGGATTCTGTAAAAACTTGTTTTAGAAAATCCAGAGAATTGCTAAATTATATACTGCTTTTTGGTAGATAGTCTTCAATAAAATTTTATTAAATTCTGTGGGAGTCATTGTTTTGCAGAGAAGAATCTGTGGACATAATTAGCATTATAAACATTTATTCTGGTTCTCTAGTAAGTTCAAGAGAGTTTGGTTGGTTTTTTGGTAACAATTAGAAGGCTTGGTAATAAATTTATGCTATTTTTCATTTACCATTAGGATGTTCTGTTTGATTTTAAGGAAAATCACCTACATACAGAGTGGGTTGTGAATCTCAGAATGACTGAAACTTTAAGCAAATACAGTCTGAGTGAAGTAAGCAGTTCATTTTCAGGAAACAATCAATTTTCATCATTCTGGTCATATAGTTAAATAAAACAAAAAGCAGAGACAAACTTCTGCATTGCAATTACTGAAATTTTAGTAAATATTAATAAAAAACATTCCAGAAATAGCTTCAAAAAGATGCATTTGACGTTAAAATTATGCAGGCAGTGTTTTCATTTATAAATCTATGTTCTTCCATCTCTGGAAATGGAGACAACTTGCATTCTTTTGCTGTACCTCTCATCTGCTGAAGTCAGGCTTCAGATCTGCACCACAAAACATTCTAATCCTTAATAAGCGTATTCTATAGGTCTACTGTGTGCAGAAATGAAAGCATTATTCATAGTGTTCCAAAAAAACATAAAAAACCCAAATTTTTTTATTCCTATAAGCAAGAAGTGTAAAGAAATCTGTAACCTTTAGGTTTTTAGAGAAAAGTGGGGTAGTACAGTACAAATGAGTAATTGGATATAATCTGTTCTATACAAATAATACTGAGTCACACAATTTGTTTCACACACAGCTGAATTAAAGGAAAATTATTGTACACTGAGCACATTTTAGTTATCTACTCATGGCTAAAAACATAATCACTCTACAAATGAACAGGAAACGTAGAAGGTTTTGTGATGTTGCCTTGCAAAAGGTAAGAAACAGGCAGTGAATCAGCATCTCAGAAATGAAGCTTTACCATCTGTATTGTTTCTTGAGGAACATTGTGTTGAAAGCTAAGGTGCTACTCTATCTCAGTTTTAATGCAGGTTAATCAGTCATGCTGTAGACCCTATACTGCTCTTCTACATTCAGCCAACACCTGAGAAAATGAGTCACTAAGGAGGAGATGGTATTGCTTGTTGTAATTAGCAAGTGTTCTCAATTAGATGTCTGAAAACAACAGCAAGAACTAGAGTAGCTGAAAATAATGTCCAGAAAAAGGAAAAAATGGGGCAAATTATTGCCAGCACAATAATTATTTTGAATAACAAAGGAAAGCTGCTTCTAGTGACTGCTGTGGCAAAGGGAAAAGCATTACAACCGACTTGACAACTAACAAAGACTTTGGACTGGTGCCTTTTCCGTCTTCCCTTGACAAAAGCAGATGTTCTGGGTTTTAAATATGCTTGTCTTTTAAAGCAAGCTAGGCTCTGAATACACAGGAATAATGCATGACAAAATTTTTGCAGAATCACTTGGGGGGGTACGAAGATGAAAAATAAATGAATTTATATAGAGTGTTTCATATTCCAATTAAAATAAATGATATAGCACCAGGTCTTATTCCCTAGTGGACCTGAACCCCCCTGAAGAACACTTACAGGCTTTTCTGGCATTGTGAAGGGAAACAAAACTCCTTCAGGTCCAGCTGCATTTCATTATTATCAAAGCAAATTTCTGGAACAGGACAATGCCTACACTTTGTAAAGATATGTAAATATGAACTATTCCTTCTGGATGTTATTTCTCGGTCGTATGAAATATAATTCCTACTTGTCCTCTGACAGGTGAAAATTGGGTTCTCTAGGTCAGTTGTGCCATGGAATCCAGCTATCAGGTTGGCAGACCCGGCCTGAACATTACTACCAGGACATTATCATGTAACAATCATCTATCTATCCTGATTTACTAATTAATCTTTCCACTCTTGTTAAGACTCTTGACTGCTTTGAAATCATTAGTTCCCTTTAGCAAGAGAAGCGTATTTAGGCTAGACAGAGAAGTTTTCACTTCAAAAACATATTTTAGGCATCTTCTGTGTCAAGGAAGAAAATTTGGAGTGTCTTCATACCTTTTAAACATAAAAAAATACTGAAGTTTCAAGTACCCATTAATGCAGAAAATGCAATCTCCTTTTATCAGCATTTTCAATTGCACAGTTTTATACCAAATGAACTTATTTGACAGCCTCCTTCCCAGGCAGAGAGGCATTTGAAGAAACAGCTCATTAACCTATTTGTAGAAAGTCTGCCAAGCTGGAAAGAAGCAAGAAAGACTTTTATTAAATATTTTTATAGGATTCCAATATTTGCCAGTTTTCCCTTTTGTTGCTTTTTTAGAACTCTTGAATTCTTACATGGCTTCAGAGCTTTTAATATTGCCAATAACAAATGCTTTTAAATCATTAATGGTTCTGAACTAGCCTTGCTTACTAAAGCATAATTTTACAAATTTAGATGTAAATTGTACAATGGTAATTTCATACAGAGTTGCAATCCTTCTTCTTCTAAATTTTGTTCTCAAAATGCTTATAAGATGTGGGTGGGAGGTCAGTAACAGGGATTTTTTATTTAACAGCCTATAAAGTGTAAGCAATTCAGAAATTCATGCTGTACTATGCTACTAGAACTAAAATGTTCTTTCTATACCTGAGATTAAAAATGCAATTTCCAATCAAACTATGAACCTTGAATAGGAACTGAATGAAACAGATCACATTTCTACCTGGGATCAGGAATTCCTATGGCTTTCAGGTAGAAAAGGAAAGTGTATGGACTTTGGAAGCAAGATCAAGCTACACAGGATGATTACAGAAATGTTTTTTGACACAGTAGGGAGAAAATTTATATGGCCAAAACATAATTTCAGTCCTTCTCACTTTATTTCATGATAATATTATGTAAGGTTTCTGGGAGCTCTTGTAAAATACTCAGAAGACAAAGCAGTCATCAACCAAAGCCAAGATGTGTTCTTGAAGGGCCTGCCTTCCTAAGGTTACTTAGGAAGTCTCCTGTCTAGTAGACAAAGGGAAGACAGTGGATGTGGAGGGTTTTGTTTTTAGCAGAGCTTTTGATGTAGTCTCTGACATTATCCTTCTGGACAAAATGTCCAGCATGCAGGTGGGCACACGCACAATATAATGGGCGAAAAATTGGATGAAAGATTGTGTTTAAACAGTTGTAGTAAAGGGGGTAACAGTTGGCCATAGCCAGTCACTAGTTTTCAGGGCTCTCAGCATAGTGCGTTTATGTTTTTTAGGTTAGATACCTGGACATAGAAGTGAAATTCACTCTAAGTTTGCAATACTAAACTAGGAGGAGAAATTGATTGCCTTAAGGATAGAGACAAAAGAGAGATATTTAAAAGGTTAGAGTGCTGTAAGATTACCAGCTGTACAAATTTAACAAGAACATGTCTCACTTTGTACCTGGGAGAATGTAATCCAAAATGCATGTATAGACTGGGAAACCAGATTCTGGAGTGCAGCCCTGTAGAAAGAGCTGGAGGAATTTTGGCCGATTATTATGTTGATGGGAGTCAACAATGTACTCTAGCAGCCAAAAGGGCCAAAAATATTCTGGGGTATATCAGGTGCAGTACAGCTAACTGGCCAAAATAAGTGATTGTCCCACTATGCTCAGCGCAGCCTCACCTTGAGTACTGTGTGCAGTTTTGGGCTCCCCAAAATTAAAAAAAAAAAAATTATAATGCATCCTAGGGAGGGCAACATACATGGTGAAAGGACTAGAGAGCAGCTGAAGATGTTAGGCTTTTCCAGGTTATTGAAGTGTAGACAGAGGCTTATCTCATTGTCTACACCTTTGTCATAGTGGAAAGCAGAGACTGAGATGTTGAATTCTTCTGTCTTGTGTGTGTTAAAAAGACTTAAGGGAATGGCTTTAAGCATCAGGGAAAGTTCAGATTAAATATGGATGTGTATCTTCACAGAGAAGGTGGCAAGCACTGGAAATTGTAAAAGCTCCAAGCTTGTAGGTTTGCATGGAGTGGTCAGACATAACTCTTTGATATATGAGCTTCTCTGTCCACAGAGTAGGTGACCACAGGAAATTTTTATGCTGCTGCTCAGCAATAGCCAATAATTTTATTTAGATTGTGTATTGCTGATGCCCTTTCACACCTAAACACTTCTACTGTAGAGTCTAGCCTTATACTTTAGGTGAAGCTTGGCAGCACTATATGTTTCAAGTCTTCAAGTTATAATGCATCTATGAAGGTTCTTTGTCCTGCAGAATCTGATAAATATACAGTACAGCCAAGGGGTTTTAATTCTTTTCTTGTGTTGTCAAATTGATTGTGCAGACATAGAAAATGTGTCCTGGCCATTTGGATAGTTGGAAGCCAGTGAGAGATTCTTGGTTTTCCTAGGATGCACTAAGTTCTGCCATATAACGGCTGTTTGTTGATAAATACCTAGTAAATAATTTCTCCTGTACCTTACACTCATCACCTGTAGTGTAAGGCTCAATCTCCTATAGCTCTCAGCAGTGCAGTGAAATTATTGCTATCTGCAAACTTCTCTAAGGTTTTTGAATGTAAGATGCAATGCAAGAGTGACTTAGAGGAGGGAAGTCCTCTGGATAAAAGTTTTACGTCACTTTATAATATTGGAGTAATGATTAATTTATCTGCCCTGCAGAAAAACATTTTAATAACTTCCATAGAAGAATGCATTGATGTGTGTGAACATTCAAAAGAGAGGAATTCCCTTTCAAGTACATATTTCTGCATATTAGTTAGTAATCCTTTAATGTTGGTAGTGTTATTACTTTGAAGAACAGGTGCCTACAGACAGATGGCATCATTTTAAAAGAAATCTCAAAGGGCCCACTGATTTCTGAAGACAAGTGAACTCTCAAAGAGAGGAAAAGAGGAGCAAGGGAAGAATTTTATTTAGGACAAACGTATCAAATATGGCAATGCATCATTCAAATTATAGTAGTAGGACTGATGCGCTTTAGCTTGCCAGTTGTATTTTAAACTAGCAAAACACATTGCTGTTTAAGCTAGCAAAACATGTACATCCTCTCCCTCCAAGCTGCAGGATACTAAGGCTCCAAAAGTACAAAGAGCAGCAGACAACAGAAACAGGGAAATGAGGAACATCTGGATAAGACATAATTGCAAAGTTAAGTAGCTTCCAGTCTATTATTCTCATGCAGTGAGCAGAGAAGCTTTTGTATTAGTGGTAGAAAGCTGGCCTCTTTTCTGTTTGGCCAGATATCATAGCTTAACCCCAGCCAGCAACTAAGAATCACACATTTGATCTCTCCCCTCTGCCCCTTTCTGTGGGAAGGGCAACCAAAGGAAAAAAAATGAAACTTCATGGGTTGATAGAAGAACCACTTAATTATCGAAACAAAATAAAATTTAGTGATAGTTCTAAAAATACTAATGACAAAAATAGCAACAATTACAATAATACTAATGATAATGATAACAATAATAATTTTAATGAAAATGAGAGAGTAAAACTCAAAGAAGTGATGTATGATACAATTGTATACATATACCCACAGACTGATGCCCAGCCCAGAAAGCAATTGGCTCCCTTCCACATAACTCTCCCTCATTTATATACTGGGCATGATGTTCTTTGGTGTGGAATATCCTTTTGGCCACTTCAGGTCATCTGTCCTGTCCATGGTTCCTTCAATCTTCTTGGGCACCTGCTCCCTGGCAGAGAATGGTACACTGGAAAGTTTTTGACTCAGAGTAAACACTGCTCAGCAACAGCCAAAAACATTGTTGCATTATCAACATTATTCTCACACTGAATTCAAAACACAGCATCGTACCAGTCAGTAAAATAAAAATTAAGTCCATCAAAGCCAAATCCATGATTGTATCCACCCCTGATTTCACACAACTTACTTCACACCAGGTCTAACACTTCCTAATAACACGTCATCTTTCCTGTCTCTTGGTAATTATACACACAGATATCACTTCCTTAATCTATGGACCATCCCTATAAAAGTCCAATCAGTTGGTTTAGACCATGACTTTTGACTCAATCTGTCCAAAGCTGTCTGGATCAGTATGTAGATGATGTTAGGACTGTATTTCCACCCTGGAGCAGGTGATTTCAGCTGTACTAGACACCCCTCTAAGTGAAGGTAAATTATGGTCTTCACTGTGCTGCCAAAGGCATTGAGAAAGATGCATCATCAATATCAATTGTGGCACCACTGGGTTGCCTTTAACTCCAGTTCATATGTTCCAGTTCCAGCATGTCTGGTATGGCAGTAGTCAGTGTTGGCATGAATCACAGAATGCCATGAATCACAGAATCACAGAATGGGTAGAGATGGAGGAGACCCCAGTGGGTCATCTGATCCAACTGCCCCTCTCAGGCAGGACCACTCTAGAGCACATGGCTCATAGGATTGCATCCAGATGGTTCTTAAATATCTCCAGTGAGGGAAACTCCACATCTTTGGGCAACTTGTTCCATTATGGGTCCCCCACACCATAAAGTTCTTCCTCATATTCAGGTGGAATTCCCTGTTTGTCAGTTTCTGCCTGTTGCCTCTTGTCCTATTGTTTGACAACACCAAGAAGAGGCTAGGTCTATCCTCTTGACACCTTCTCTTCAGATACTGACAGACATTGATGTGGTTCCCTCTCAGTCATCTCTTCTCAACATTGAACAGGCCCAGCTTCCTCAGCCTTTCCTCATAAGAAAAATGCTCCAGTCCCTTAGTCATTTTCAGAGTTCTCTGCTGGACACACTCCAGGAACTCCATGTCTCTCTTGTACTAAAGTGCTCAGAACTGGACAGAGAGCTCCAGGTGAGGCCTCTCTAAGGCCAAGATGAGGGGCCAGATCACCTCCCTTGACCTGCTGGCACGGCTCCTCATAACGCAGCCCAGGTTATCACTGGCCTTATCCACAAGGGCACTGCTGGCTCANGCTGGCTCATGGAGAGCTTGTTGTCCAGCAGGGCCCCCAGGTCCTTCTCTGCAGAGCTGCTTCCCTGCAGGTCATGCCCAGCCTGTGCTGGTGCCTGGGCTTGTTCCTCCCCAGGTGCAGGACCCTGCTTTTGCCTTTGCTGAATGTCAGAAGGTTCCTCTCTGCCCATCCTCTCTCCAGCCTGTTGAGGTCCTTCTGAAGGGCTGCTCAGCCCTCTGGGCTATCAGCCACTCCTCCCAGCTTTGTGGTGTCCGTGAAATTGCTGAGGAGGCCTCTGCCTCTTCACCCAAGTCATTGATGGAAAAGTTAAACAAGACTGAGCCCACAATTGAACCTTGGGGGGCACCACTGGGAACAGGCCTCCAATTAGAGCCTGTGCCACCGATTATGACTCTGGGATCTGCTGTTCAGCCAGTTCTCAATCCACCTCCCTGCTCACTCCTCCAGTCCACTCTTCCCAAGTTTTCCTGTGAGGAAATTGTTAGAGACAGTGTCAAAAGCCTTGAAGTCGAGGTAGACAAGATCTGCTGCTCTCCCCTCATCCATCCTGGTAGCTGTTTTAGTGTGGAAGGCAATCAGGTTGCTCAAGTATGATTTGCCTCTAATGAATCCATGCTGACTACTCCTGATTATCTTCTAGTCCCCCCTGTGGATAGAGGTGGCCTCCAGAATGACGTGCTCCACATACTTTCCAGGGACTGAGGTGAGGCTGACTGGCTGATAGTCTGCATCTTCCTTCTTGCCCTGTTTAAAGACTGGGGTGACATTTGCTTTCTTCAGTCCTCAGGCACCAGTCCTGATCTCCGTGACCTTTCAAAGATGATCGTAAGGAGCATAGCTATGATGTCCATCAGCTGTCTCAGCTGTCTCAGCACTCCTGTGTGCATCCTGCCAGGGCCCATGGACATGTAGATGTCAAGTTCACATAGGTGTTCTCCAACCCAACCCTTCTTGGCCAAGGAAAACTCTTCCAGCATATCTAATCTCCTGGCTCAGAGATCCCTGCAGGCTGGTCTTGCCAGCAAAGACCAAAACAAAGATGTCATTCAGTAACTCTGCTTTTTCCGCATCCTGTAACCATGGTCCTTTGGGCCCACAGTATCCTTCGTTTTCCTTCTGTTATTGATGTATTTAAAAAAGTCTTTCTTGTTGTTCTTGACATCCTTGGTCAGATTTAATTCCACACGGGCCTTGACCTTCCTTGTCTCATTTTTACTTAGTCTGACATCCTCTCAACATTAATTCTAAGTGGCATGATCCTGCTTCCATCTCCTGTGTGTTTTGTACTTAAACTTGAATAATGACAGTTCTTTATTCATCCATGTAGGTGTCCCATCCCTCTGCCCAACTTCTTGCTCATCAGGATGTATCATTCTTGAGCCTGAGGGAGCCATCTTTGAATAAAAAACTCTTGGACCTTCCTGCCGTCTAAGGCCACAATAATCTTCTTTTAGTTTCCATTCTCCGTTAAACTTTCACACTTGCCATAATGAGCTGTTAAGGGGTAAGCAGGTCCTGGTGACCACTCCTTGGTTCTCCAGTCAGCAAACTTGGGGAAGAACCATGGACTCTCAGTTGAAGCAATCATTTGACTGGTGCACCTTTGTGGTAGCAATTGGCACCTTCTATTTTTCAGCCTTCAGCAAGCCCACAACAAAAAGGTCCTCAAAGAGACTAGTCAAGGTAGACAGCTCCCTAATTTCCTTCATCTCCAAGGCAGCTATACCAATGACCAATTGTCTGGGTAGTTTACACCAAAGATGCCTCTTGACCAATTATAATAAGGTGCTTTTTCTACTCAGTCCCAATCAGACTGACTTCATCCTCTAATACAGAAGCTGTTTGGATTCTCCTGTCATCACAGAAACACAAATGGATTCTGTCTCTACATAATTTGACGGCATTATGAGTACATTGTGCACTGGTGTCTACACCTGTCGGGCTGATGGGCTAGGCCATCAGATCCACAAAGTCCAGTAAACCATGTCCCACTCCTCTAACTGGCAGAGATCAGATTCCTCTGGGCCTGGTCATAGGATTCCCCATTACTTCTTGCAAAACCAGATTAGAATCCCTTTCCATGTGATCTTGAGGAAGATTAATCCTTCCACTCTGCAGGGTGAACTGGTAACTGGAGACTGGACAGCAAATTTTCTGGAAGAGCCCTTGTTTGTGATTATTTTCCCTTGAAGTCCAGGTACCCATGCCTCTAGGGTTGTGGTAGATTTTCCTTCCCACTTCATCATGTCTTCTCCATATACACAGAGTACAGTACCCCATGGTGTGTATTTTCTATAAGCTCTCTCTTGATCACAAGAAGGCTTCCTATTAATAGTTGAGATAATGATCCACACATGGCTCATGAGCATCGGACTTGGTCTGCATCTGTGGGTAAGAACAGTTTAGTAATTGAAAAGAAGTAAAATATAGTATTACTGGTTCTAATACTAATATTAATATTAATACTAATAGCAATGAAAAGGAAAAAAGAGAGAGAGGGATGAAATCCTAGAGGAAAAAGCAATGCACAATACAAATCTTACCACTCATTGACTGATGCCCAGCCTATCCCTAAGAAGCAATCACTTCTTACAGCCAACTCCATCTGGTTTATAATACTGAACATGGCAATCTGTGTTTGGTCAGTTCAGGTCAGCTGTCCTGGCTGTTCTCTGTCCCAGATTCTCATGCACCTCCTTGCTGGCAGAGCATGGACAATCCTTGATTTAGGGTAAGAAGTACTTAGCAATAGCCAAAACATCAGCGTGTTACCAACATTATTCTCACAGCTAATCCAAACCACAGCACTGTACCAGCTACTAGGACAAAAAAGCAAGGCTGTATAGTGGAATCTACTGATAACAGAAATTTTTCTCATGAATCAGAGCAGAAAGTAACTGAATGCTAAGAAGTGTTAGGGGAGAAATCAAGTACAGAGCAGGAAATACCATGCTGCTACTATATAGATATTTTGTGCAACTTCATTTAATTAAAAAATATAATTATACAATATAATGTAATATTGTATCTCAAAAAATATCAGAAAAATATATCTTCTTTTCAGAGGGATATAGCAGAATATATTGTATCAAATGTATTGAAGAGATACACCAAAAGGTGGTGTAGCAGGTCAGCATTGCAGAACAGATCCTCGAGGAAGAAAAGATAAATAGATGAGGATTCCTTGAGCCTTGAAAACAAACACTGCAAAAAAAGTACATGAATCACAACAAAAAAAAAATTAATGAGTAATTCACAGGTTTGATGAGGATACTATTTGGGAAGACACCTTGTAAAATTTAAAAGTAATAGAAAACCATGTTCTTGTTCCCCAGAACATAATTAAAGTGCAGGCTACTAAGGTCATTGGCTGTCATGACTGTGAATGCACGCAAATACCAAAGCAAAAAAAAAAAGCACCATGTTTTTTCCACACATTAAAACATCTGATCATGTGTCAATATGAACTATTTTAATGAAAGCTGATCATTGCCCAAACATAAACATAACTCAAACCCTGAAGTACAGCACTGTTTGAACATAAAGAAAATGAAGTCGTATTTTTTGTATCCATCTCGTAACTTAGTTTAGGTTCCAAAGGGCAAACTCCTGTTTGTGCAGGACTCCAGGAAAAGCCTCTTTTAACAAAGTCTTAGTCTTACCAGCTAAAATGACAATGATGGCTGTTCCCAAGCCCCCAGATTGTTTTTCCTTCACCAAATCAGTTTTTCTTCTGCAAATTATCTTGCAACAAGCTGTTCAGACAACACAGGGCATGCACCACACTCATTCAGTCTTCTGTTCATTGCAAATGGTTTTGCATTGCCTCCAGCACAAGGACAGGATCAATCAAGTTGATTTTGCTCCAAATATTTGGAATAGGTGGCTTTCTTTCTACCATTTAGATGTTCCTTAATTTTTGTTATTGCTGTTAAAATGAGGAGATAAAGAAAAAAAACTATGATCATGATCTGGTGAGAAAGAGCCTGGCAACCAGACCAACTTGTGCTTTGCATTGGGGGCAAACACTTATTATTTTACAGTGCTCCCCCAACTTTAGTGTGATGATGCAGCAGTTGCAAAGTGACCTGCATCTGATTTGTACTCTTTCTGAATTTTATATCAGAAATAGATGCAGTCTCTTTGAAGTCTCTGCTAAGATTAAGAAATGCATTTAAATGAATACTGTTCATTTTATCTACTCTTATAAAAAAGATAGCGATGGAGGAAAGATGTCTTCTTTTTATTTAGTTCTATTGTGAGATGGGAAGATCCTCATCTGATGAAAGAAATAATCATGATGCCAGTTGACCTACTTAGAAAAATGATATGAAACAGAATTTAAACCAGCTTAACCTCTTGTCTTCTACTCATTTGTCACATTAAAAGAAAAACTCCTAGGAGCAAGAAAATAGCTTGGAACTAGTTGCAAGAGCTGTAAATTATCATGCTTGTAAGAAAGTTACTTCTTTCTTTGTTGAGTCAGAAATAACTGGGTAATACTGAACTACTGCTCCTGGGATGTTTGTATCGTGTGCAATACTAAAGCATGGGCTACAACAAATACCCTGATCATTCAGGTATGGAGTCACTGACAGTGGCCATTTCCTCTTAACATGTAATCAGGGTGAGCCTGTGGTCTGTAAAGTATGTCGGAATTTTCAGCCTAGAAGCACTGGTCTCATTTTGGGCAGTTCACTATACACATATACAGAAAGTTGTTGATGTAAGTTTTAAATTAATAAAGCACAAATGTAGCTGAGATTCTGAAATTACAGACAAGTTGCCTAGAGATGCACAGGTCTGCAGCAAGATGCTGTCAACAAAACCTTGTGCTGCTGCAATTTTGCTGCACACATCCATTCCAGTCTCCCAGTCAGCTCTTTTTCTCATCCTCATTTGGTATAACAAATTTCATCTTTCAATACATTTACCATGCTTTTTCCTGCCAAAGCAGAAGTTTCTGCCATTTTACCAGGTATTAGGTAAAATCCCCAGTAAAACAAATCCCCTCAAAGAGAAGTGAAACAGCAGTTTTAGCCTCCATTGTGCATGCAAATCAAGAGGAGCTGGAGGGTTGCAGTGACGGTGTTCTGGGCAGGCTACAAGCTTCAGAGTATCCAAATCTTGATAATTGCCTTGTCCCCAGAGAAACAGCAAATTTGAACCACTTTGGATATTTAAGATTTTTGGTTTTTTGACTTTTAAACTGACATCATCTTAGCCATAGTTGAGCTGGCACACTGCTGTAATTCTTCTAAAAATAAAGAGCAGCTAGAGAGTGCTGAGAGGCTTGGGCAGCTTGACAATCAGAGTAAGGGCTCATGGATCACCAGTTTTTTCGGTTTCTCAATGCCTGTTGCTGCACTCTGATTTGTCGTCTAAGGGCCTAAGGCCCAAGAGCTCTGCAGAAGCTATTGGAAAATGAGAAAATTCACTTATCTTCTTGGGAGAAAGGATGAATCTCAGGTTCCACCACTAAGGGTTGACAGAGAGGACTGCAAGTACATGAAGACCATTAAGAGGAAATGGTGGAGGCTAGGGAAAGAGATGGAAATTAGCTGGACTGGGTGAATTTGGACCGATGATGAACAGATTATTCTCAGCAGCAGTGTAAAAGCCCTGGTGGGAGGACCTACAGTAGAGGCATGTAAAGGCAGAGACTTAAGTGAGGTTCACCAGCAGGACCAATCTTTGACAATCTGCACCTTTAGGAAGTTCCAACACCAGCTACTCAGAGTTGGAAGTTGCCCAGCACAGTGGGATCCATGCTAAGAGAAGGACACCTCCAATTGACTTTGGATATTCTTTTGACCACTTTTCTATGGTTGAATGGTGCTTCAGAGTGATGGGGTGGAGACAAGATAAGGGATGTGGTTGAGGAACGTAAGGGATAGAAAATGGCAGCAGTCAATTCCTACAAAGGTTTGCTGTCTGTTTTTATCAGATGTGCAGTATTTCCATCATTGTACAAGACCCAAATCTTAGCAAAAAATACATCTGTAGATAGTCTTACTAGATCTACATTCTTTTTAGGTGGGCCTCATTTCCTGGTACCCAATAACTAATTCTCAGAGTGAAAGACTTCCCTTGAATTTCTGGTCCAACTTCAGCAGTAGCAGCAAAGACCCTCATCTCTATTTGAGATGCACAAAGTTTATCCAAGTTACACTGTGATGGCCAGATTCAGGTTATGTATGTATTGACAATGTATTCTTCCACATTCAAGAAAAATTAGGCTTGTTGGGTTCCAAAGCCAATGCAGACAACTAGTACAGGATAAAATAGCAAGACCTGATGCAATGTCTAAGCCACTGTCTATCTCAGAAACAGTAGAAGTGGTTCAGTTCTCACTATACCAAGGAAAAACTACTGGGCACTGAAGAAATAGCTGTCCTTATACTCTTATCTTGAATATTTGTATTCCCTTACACCTCATCTCCTACTGTCTTTTGTGCATTTTCCAAAACTCAGTATTTTAAATTCTTCTACTTTTTTCTACCATTTGGATTCTTAGCTAACATTTTTTACCTGTTGCAGTGTATTGTCACTTCTGACAGGAAATATGAAAACTAAGGTGATGTTCTGCTTCGGAGACACAAGACCAAAATAGTACTAAATAAAGCAAAACCTAATCACATATATTTTATTAAGAGAAAGTAGAAAACTTCAAGTAAAAACAGTTTGCCATAACCCAGCTACTTTTTAACTAGTAATATACTGGGCAGTAATATACTTAACTGGAAAATGTAGATGGAAAGCTTACAGCATGTAAAATAACAGGTGTCATCAAGAGTGTCATCATTGGAGTAGGGTACAGGCATGGAAAATAAAAGACTTCTATTTTGTCCAGATAAATATGGTCTATGAGCACAGTCAGCACAACTGTTCTGTTGCGTTTCATTTACCTTCCCTATAAAAGAGGAAATTGCAGGCATAGCTTATTCCATGGTCAAGCTAATCTACTTAATATTGGTAAAGCTGAGAGGGCAGAAGGCAATATCAAACTGTGGGTTATACATTATGTCAACTAATTCTGTACTGCTCCAATAAATCTGTCTTACTAAACGAATTTCTGTGCTTAAGCAATGTTGCTAGCAATTTTAAATTCTCCTGGAAGATGTAATATATTTGTATGGAAACCAAATCTTTGCATTGCATCATTGCCAAGAAGAAATCAAATATATATCTATTGCAGAAAACGTATGTTAAAGAAATTGGATAAATGAAAGTAACAGCTGTGTGCTAACAAGGACTTGGAACAACTAGAAGTATCACTTCTTTCAGTGAAGTATTTGGAGCTGCATAACCTTGAATCAAAATCTGTGCATAGCAACAGAAGTTAATTTGACAGTCAGCTGTATTTACATTCTGTGCTATTATATTCTTGAAATATAACTATCTTGCTTTTACCACTCATCTGGTATAAAAGTAACTGGTATAAATGTTGGGATTTGATCCTCTACACCCTTTGACAGAAAGAAAAGTGAGTGCTTGACTTCTAAGAAATGCCATCTTAGGAGCAGAAATTAGGTTTTACCGGAAGAAAATAAAAGTGGACGAGAAAAAAAAGAGAGAAGAAAAAAAGGAGAAAGACCCTAGTTCTCCTTTTGATGTACTGCACTTACAGGTACACTGTTTGACCCCATTGGCAGGCTGGCTCTGCAAAGAGGACAAAGATAGATGCCCTCATTTCCAGAATGGCCCTCTGCCACGTTGTGTTTCAGCAGCTTTCAGCCACTGCACTGGTCCACGGTCACCTGGAGGTATGAGTATCTCTCCCACTGTACATGTGAAAAGCAACTAAGAAAAGCAATGCATTGCTCTGAATTCACTTGACTGCTGTTCTCACCCGAGGGGGAAAATTTTCAAGGGTGTGCAGTCAGGAAGACACTGTATCAGAGCCCCAGCTAGCACGAGACAGCACTGCAGTTTCAGGACAGCACACAGAAGCATGAGAACCTGCAGAAACAAGACCTCGGCTGACCCCATTTCCCCACCCCACCACCCGAGGCTGCTTTGTGAGCTGAAATGCTCTGCTGCTGCTCCGTGAAGAAAACCCGTGTGAGCACAGAGTGCAGTTGCTCCCTCCTGCCCCACATATTCAGGCCCCGCTTTTAACATTCACGTGTTGTGCAGGCTCAGCCACCTCTTCTGTGGCCAGGTGGAAGCAGCCTGCACAAAGTGTACATGGACTGCACCAGGAGGCAGTCCCCCAATGCCACGCTCAAGCCCTGGAAAACCTCTCCCTCTATGGCAGTTCCAGCAGGACACTGACCTACCAAAATCAGGTTGATGGATGAAGAGCTCCTCCACCACCACTACCACCACCTTTTTTCCTCCATTCATCACGTTTGTCTGTCAGACTTAATTCCCTTCTAGAGGGAAGGATGCTGTGGCCATGACTAATGGCCACTTCTCACAGACACATTGACTGACCTTACCCATCTCAGCCAGGCTGGGGAAACCCATCCCAACAGAAGGGCAGAGTCCACAGATAGTTTGCAGGGCTTCCTAGGATTTCACCATTAGTACTGTTGTTTTCAGAGCTAAAATTTTGTAACACACACACAGAACTCAGCAAATTGCATAGTGGATATGCAGCACATGGAATCAGGTTTTCATTTATTTCTTTATTAGTACCCTAGCATCAAATCATGTACCAAGGAAATACTTCGGGCACACAATGGGTATTAGGATACCAAGAGTATGAGAGTACCAAGTCAGGTGAAACAGGTTAATCATGATTTTGATTAGTCTTCTACTGTTAGCACAAGTTAAATATTTAACCTTGAACTTTTCCTCTTACTTGGGGGAAAAATATCCCAGGTAAATGGAGAGTGAAAACCCATGTAAATATCTCAGATTCCATACAGATTTTGATACTAAAAAGAGAAAGATAAAATTATTTTTTTCCTTAAGAAGATAGTGTCAAGAACAAACCTATCATTAAAAAATACAAGCAGCAGACTGGGGATCTCCCAAATCAGCACTATGTGTCTTCCAGGCGAGTCCCTGTAAGGCAGACAGGGACTTTGAATTATTAAAGTTGAAAGAATAATCTACTCAGACTGATCAGAGCAGGGCTGTCTTGAGAGCTGGTGGGGTTTTTCCGTTGGCAGGGAGACTATGTTTTGTTCGTGAGCTGCATTTAAAGCAGTTTATTTCCATATTGCTTCCTCCAGCAGAATTTATATTGCCACAAATAGTTTCCAAAAAATCCTCCACCACTTCACCACACACACACACACACACACGAAACACCCCCATTGTTAGAGAGGATCAAAAACCAAATGAGAAACTAAGATTAAATTCTCTAGAAAATAAAAGGTAATTTCCCCTAGAAAATAAAAGGTAATTTTCCCGTCTCTGCATGGTGATTCCATGGGAAGAATTTGGGAGGAATTTTTTGGCTGAAAATAGTTACACCTACAAGTACATAATGCAGCAAAAAGAAAATCAATGGGCACAGGGTTTCCCAGGCAACCTCTTACCAATTGTCTGTTTCTTGGTGATACTTTTCACTGCAATATAAAACCTTGAATAGTTTCCTCTGCTGCAGACTGAAAGAAAGGGAGTGGCAGAGGGAATCACCCAAACAAGAGACTCATGAATAAATGAGTACTTATAAGATTATTTTGATACCTCTGAATAATTTCCAAGCTGAGTGCAAAGAATGGTTGTCAAGAAATGCATTAAAATATGAAGAAAATTTATTATCCTAAACACGAAAGTATTTTCAGTCTCCTACAGAAAATGTCTCTTATATTTAAAAAAGTCTTTCCAGGCACCCCTGTGAAATATTTCTGGCTTCTTTCATAATTCAGTTCTGTCACTCACATTTATTATGACTTGCACCTCCAGAGGTTTCACAAGAAGAAATGCCAATCATGCTGCAGACAGACATAAATAATCATTTTGTTGGAGTCAGCCTCAAAGAGCCAGGCATCAGGAAAAGCAATCTGATGTCCTGACATTCTTTTCTCACCATGTCAGTTGCCTTGTTTATAAATTCTCCTCAAGGAGGGGAACAGAGAACTGCTGGGGGCTATGCTCTCGCCTTGCAAATTTGCCTGGTGGTAGCACAAAAGGGCTGAAAGTTTCAGTGAAGCTGAAAGTTTATGGAAGCGTGTGTTTTGGGTAGGTATTTCTGTGTCACAAAGGTACCCACCTGCACTGAGAAAATTTAAAAGTCTCCAATTCCGAAACATAAAAGCTTTTCAGGTTACAAGAATTCTGGTAGCCATAAGCCTACCATCCTCACTGTCAAACACCTTGCATAAAAATTCCCCTGTGAATTCCTCCAGCAGCTAGATCTTCACCTTCTCTTTCTTTCCAGCACATTTCCCTGTCCCGGCCTTTTCCTTTCTCTGACCTTTCCCGTCTATTTGCTTCCATGAAAAACTGACATTTGGGTCAGTCCTGCCAAGGTGGGAAAAGAGCATGTGCTGGTGACCCAGTATATACGGAGTCCCTAAGAAATCACAAGCATATATCAGAAGCCACCTTTCAACTCCCATCCTGCTGCACTAGTTGTAGTTCCACAACTACAACAAGACAAACTCTGTTGTCTTTTTGTCCCTTCATGTTCCCTTGAGAAGATGGTGAAAATGTGTCCCATATATTGGTGCATGCACACAGAGGGTAGCAAATCCTTAATTTTCTTTTACTTTCTCCTCATATGACAAAACCACCGAAGTCTGTTGTGGGCACACAGCTGTGTGGATTCTTCCCGAGTGCAATTTAGATTGGAGATGTGGGGAAACAGTCAGCTGGGAACCTTCAGATCACTAACAGCAGGGAAGTAAGTAAAGAAATTGATATCAATAAAATCAGAAGGTCAAAAGCTGATATAGTACTTAGAATACTAAACAGACTGCCACTGTTGAATATTGTTTGAATACTAAACAGCACTGATGGATATGTTCAATTTCACTTCCATATTTTTACTGCAGCTTGAGTCCAAATTTTCCTTTTCAGTCACAAGGTTAAAGCCTTGGACACAAAGGGAATGTGACAGCTCTTGTAACAGCAATAACCAATAAATAGCAAGCAGAACACACACCACAGATAGCTTACAGCTCATTGAGATGGAGATTTTGAGACTTCCAAAGTAAAACTCAGTAACTTACTAAATATTACAAAAGGAGATTGATTTTATTTGGTAGTCATATCAAACACTATAACATAATGTACTGCAATTGTTTATTTTGTTGGCTATATGTAAATAGCAGAACACAGAAATAATTAATGTTTTGAAAATTAACTGAAGCAGAACACAAACAAAATCTGCTAGTCTCATCTACAAGTGCCAAGAGGGAGACATTTATCAACACTACGACTCAAACATTGCTAATTCATAGAAGTTCTGGATTATTTAGTCTACTTTACAAGACAGTAATGTAATCCAGACCCTGATCACTTTTTTTTTGTTTGCAAGCAGCACCTCTATACAAGGCAGCATCCTGCAAGAACTGCATCATTATGGTTTAGTCTGGAACTGGTCGGCCTCATGGAGGTAAAGCACTAGATGGAAGAGATAGGGTGCATGGTCAATATGGGTTTGATCACTACAGTATCACAGGCACCACCTCTAATTGCAAAACATCACCTCCAGAGAAGCAATTCAGTATGTAAAGAAACCTCACTAACATCAATGCACTGCTAGTACCAGAAAGCAAAACTCTGCTGTCTTAAGTGGCATAGCTACAGAAGGCAGGGTAACAGCAATTTTTCAATTTGATAGTAATATACAAAAAATACTTGAGTGCTTCTCTCCATTCCAAACCTCCAACAAAAAATTACTCTATAGTAAGTAGAGATTTGGGACATTTTAGGAAAAAAACCCAAAACTTTATTGCTCCAAATCTATCCACATTTTTGTCCATAACATTTCCTGCTATGCAGAAAGGACATAGGTTTCCTGATGGAAAGGCCTTCACTGTCACCTACCTTAACTCAGCTACTGGCCAGAGGATAGTACAGAGTATACGCTCACAGCTAAAGCAAACAAAATTAGAAGTCCTTTTCCTCAATGAAATGAGGTAGAAGATGTGTGATCTAACCAATATAACTTTCTCCTTGTAAAATGTTTTATTATCTTATGTTGTGGTTACAGGAGAAACAGTACCAATATGGGAATAGTCAAAGTATGTATTCCACATCCATCGACATTATTTCTAATGAACTGTTAATAGGGGCTGCTTGCAGCAGCTGCCCCATGCACATCTCACATATGAGCTGGGTGTAGTGCTTTCCTTGTCTTCACATGATAAATACACACAGCCTAAAGGGGACCATCTCTGCCCATTGACCACCAAGGTCTCCCCAAAATATCCTATGACTCATAGGATTGCATCATTCTATTGTGAAAATGCCTGCTCTGGGGGAGGTACTGAACATTCCTGCCTGTATATAATCTGCGGCAGAGCTCAGAACCATCACCACTGGACATCTGGAGGGGGACCAGACTTTCCAGAGGACCACCTCTTTTGACAAGACTGCAATCATCTCTCAACAGCACTGCAACTACTTCTTAATCAGACTGATACCACCAACTAACAGGGGCCAGGTTGCACTTTGTGGTTTTAAGACAGTTTTCTGTATTCATTGTGTTTATTGTAATCTTTGTGTTGAATTGTAACTTCAACTTAAAATATCTGCAAGGCATTTGTGTGGGGTTGACTCCTCCTGCTGGCTCACCTTCAACCAGCACAGCTTATATAAAAAAAAAAAAAGTACTTACAATACGTTATCTCTCATTACAGCTGACTGACCTTAACTCTTCTCCATTTATTTTTGCTATATATCCAGATGGTCATAATCCTTAAAACTCCCCTATTAACTCCCTCGATTAGCTGTGCAAAACACAGTAGACAATAGAGTTTTTAATGTGCAGAATTCTTTACTTTTCTATAACCAGTTCAAAGTTTTGAATTATGAAAGTACAGAGAGGTACCACCATCTGATGGCAATTGCACAAAAAGGCATGAAATTAAGAGGTGCATCCATCCTGAACCCAAAGAAAATGCCCCTTTCAAATGCAAAATCTGCCCACTCTAAACTGTAGTACAAGGTTTCTGTTCCCAGTCAGCAAGGAGTCTATGCTACCCCCTCGCTGTATCTGTGAGGTTTGATAAGTTAAAGGACTTGATTCTGATTTCACTCTCCTGCTGCAGCCAGAGAGCTCTGCTGTAGGCACAGGTCTGCCTTGTGCAACCAGGTATTCCAGAACCACCCTGCACACAGAGACTGCCCACAATGGTTTTGTTGGGGGTGGGACTGGCATTACCAGGATGGCTTAACTGCACAGACCTAGGGACCTTCACAAATGAAAATTTTCCAAATGAGAAAAAATAAGTAAAATAAATGTTTTTCTAATTCCACTATTCACACAGCAGGAAAAAAGCACTTTATGACTGATTTTTTGGCAGTAATTTTACCCAGTATTGCCTGAAAATACTGAAGCAAAAGCAGTTACCTGTGCTCAGCCCTGGCATTAGAGTGCTGCTGATGGCTGTTTCCCATTCCAGAAGTTAACTAAATGCCCAAAATCTCCTTTCACTCAAAAGTAGGACCAGTTAGATGTTGAAAGAATGGATGTCATTCTGAATGTATCACCAACAGAGTTAATAGGCTTCAGCATTTTATTACTTTGCAGTATAACTCAAAGAATATTGCCATTACTGAGATCTACCATGATTGCCTACAAGAGAAGCAGAGCTATTTTACTGAGGGTACAAGCAGGATCCTCAAAGCTTAAATTGTGGCTTTTCCCCTAATGTTTCACAATAAAAGAAGAAGTGTGGCATAATTAAATAAACTAAAAGTTGGCTTTCTGTCAGGGATGAACAAAATTAACCTAAAAAGATTATCATGATTACAGATGATATGCATTTTTTCCAGATGTGGATTCTGCAGAGTTTCTAACTGCCAGCATTAAAAATCTGTAAAACTCAAATGTTATTACAGAATTGAGACATTTACAGAGGAAACACAATTTTCAAGTATAAATATGAATCCTGTTTTCTCAAGCAAATCCTAATATTTAATAAAAAAAGGTTTTAATAGCTGAAAACCTATTTTTTTCTCAGAAAATGTAATAGACTTTCCTTATGAATGAGGACATTTCAAAGATTATTAGCTTTTCAAAGGACTAAATGCCAGCAACCTGTGGATTGAAAAATGTTTCATTGCAAGGGGAATGGGCTAGAATGTGCTGCTTCCCTTTCTTATTGAATATTTATAGTTAAATGAAAAAATGTGCTGGATAACCATAGACTCCTGGCTAAATGCTCCTCTCACCAGCAATGCTAAGGACTCATCCTCTGGACCTGATAAACCCAGGTAAGCTGATGGACAAGCTTTGTCCTGTCCTGTTGGATACAACTTTGCACTTGGCTCTAAAACGAGACCATGAAATTAAAAATACGTATAATTAACAGAGGTATCTTTATAGTAGTCTCCTAATTTAATTCCACAGCATCCTGTTGGTTGTCCAGCAGTTTCTCAAGATTTCAGTATTACAGAGTGGGGATGGTTTTGCCTTTCTGACAACACTATTGTCTTCAAGATATGATCAGCAATAGAATCTTGGTATTTTCCACTCCGGAAAAATCTTCCTTTTGCATGATTAGACATAAAACAGACAGAAGCTTTCAGATGGGGCAGTAAGAGCTGTGGAATTGCTCACAGGGTGCATGTTTTCTGCTGTGAAAAAGCAAGATCATAGCATGGTTTGATATTTTCTAAAAGCCACCTCCGTATCAGGGGGTGTCATCAGCATCTGCAGCAATCCTGGAATAATTACGACATTTCAAAGGGATGAACGTTGAACTTCCTAATCAGATGAAAACTTGAAGTCACTAATCTCTCTCTCATTTTTTTGTGTTGCCAGTAATTAAGCAAGAAGCTCCTCTAAAAGGCCTGGTGTACAGCAGATTAAGTTAATGAACCCCTACAGGACCGATACAGCTTACACAGCAAGACTGCTTATGATGACACAGCTTGTTATTACTGCCACAAACAAAATAAACTGCATTGACTTGTTTGTCAGAATGAATTGCATTTGCACCAGACATTTACTCTGCTGGTATAAAAATGCTTTATTTTACTTTTTATCCTACAAGCCTCATAGAAATCACTACACTTGGAAAAGCTTTTTGCACCTTTTTGCACCTGTCCCAATGCCTTTCCCTCTCCCTCCTCTGTTACCTGCATTTCAAAACTGACTGTGTTGTTTTTGAGCTTGGTGGGTAGCTGTAAGTTCTTTGGGTATTTGTTGTTCACTGTCCCTAAAAATGCTTTCTTAGAGAGTATTTTTTAACTGAAGAGACAAGGGAGGAAAATTGATTTTGATTTTTCTTTGATTTTAGATTTTTATTTAATGAGACCTCAGAAATTAGCTTTGGAATGCAATTGGGAGGAATAGGATCTGGGTGGAAAATTTTTGTTTATCATTTCACACATGCACAATTCTCAAAAGACATTTAGGAGTAGGAACGCCTAAAAAGGTTGCTGTGGACTCAGGAGACTATTTCTTTCCCCTTCTGCCTATCCAGTCCAAAATATTGTGCTCATATATTAAAATTCTTGATAACCCACAAGAGCAAGGATGATTATCCAGACGATTCTTATTTCATAGCTTCCAGTGTGTTTCTACTCCTTTTTAATCTACATTAAGGAGATTGCAAAGACAAATAACTTCGCAGAAGTAGGAATGGCAGTCACTCTAAAGAAAGTATTTGCTGGAAAAGGAGAGTCATGCTACACAGAAGCACATAACAAAAGGCAGACAGGAATGAATTAACTTATTTTAGCATAGAGGTGCTCTGTATTCTTGCAAGTTTCATAACATAAGTTGCAAGCAGCAACTGCCAGAGAGAAAAGAACTAAATACATATTTCAACCTCTTTTTAATACAGAGGAAATGACCAAGACTTCTTTTATACTTTGGAAAGGCAAATTCTACCCATCTGGTCAAAATTTTTGGAGATAATAAGAAATTGGGTATTTGGGAAAAAAATGAAGACATTTTAACATCTGTTTCAAAATTATGAAAAGATTATTCTTCTGAAAGTTCCAGTAGCCAGCACACTGTTGCCTGTGACATAAGCAACAACTATCCTGCTATTTACGGGAGGACCATCCTGGTTTTAAGGAATACATTTGTACCTTCTTATAGATTAGGAAAACATAAAATGAAGCAAATACATTTATGAAAGCAGAAAAGTCTCATAATTACACATCAACCTCAGTACCTTATTTGCTCCCTTCCATATATCGACTCCAGGCAAATTTTTAAACTTCAGATTTTAAAAAACAGCATCAGGTGCCACCAACCTTCCCAAGATCTTTACAGCAGTAGTGTTAACTGCCTGGTGAAGGAAGATGTAATTATTCATGTACAAGGCCACCACTCAAGGTCCATAACAAATAATTCGTCAATTTGAAAGAAATCAACCAGAAAAGAGGTTTATTCTTCCTCTGAACTTACAAATTTTGCAAAACTGCAAAGAAAAAAATACAATAACTAAATAATTGTAATCTCTAAATTTTTCTAGTCTCTTTCTTCATGAATCTGTAGTCTCCACATTTCAAGCTTTTTTTGGCAAAACATCACCACCTAGTGATCATGCATGCTTACAGCGGCTTCCAGAAAGCTGATTAGAACCTGAAAACAGAAGGCCAATGGGAAGAAAAAAAGAAAATTTAGGTGAGGAAAAATCCTTCCTGTTATTTTCATTGGAAACCGTTCTTAAGGAAGACTAAATAGGGCATTCTAAAGTTATATAAGGAGATTTTTAGAGACTGATTAATTGACTAAGAATTATGTAATGATATTATTTGGGTAAGAAAATGTAGCCTTTTAGCCCAAATTATCTCAGATCAATTTATTTCCTTAATATCAGATAAAATTAGTTAAATTTGCATGTAAAATATTAAGAAAGTGGAAATTCAGACATTTTAAGGAAAATCCTCCCATGAGAGCTATTAAGTGGAAACAGTGTCTTGATTAAATGTTATATCCTAAAACTAGGCTTGTATATATGATAGAATTAAACCCCACATTTACTAGCAATTCATATAGTCCAATGGATACGTTTCTTCAGAATTTTTTTGGCTCTGAGCTACCTAAGAATCAAGATAGAGGTCTCATTTGTAGATAAGCTTCTTCCAAATCACTTACTATTGCAATCAATATTAAAGTGTTTCTTTTGGGGAGATCATACCACCACTCCAGTTATACTATGTTCACCTTTGGATTAATTTTATAAGGCAGAAATACAAACTAAAGACTAATTCAGTATACATTTTCTAAATATTCCAAAAAAAAAAAAAAGGAAACATAACAAATTTTTGAAGATGTGTTCAGAGACTTGCAAAATTAAATGTCATTGTTATGTTGAACTGAATATAAGTAAAAGATAACACACATTTAAAAGCCAACCACATCAAGCTGTTCCCTAAAACACTTCTAAAAAGTGGACATCCCTGGAGTTTTCTTATTCAAACAATGAACACAACTATAAATAACTGAGGAACCACACAAATCTGTGCCAAAAGCAAGAATATATTCCAACAACAAATCAACTATGCAGTCAGTTTAACCAGGGAAGAATCACCTAAGCAAAATGTTCTCTTTTCAGAAAGTTCACTTCAGCATATTCATAAATGCTTTGCCTTTTTAAATGCTTGCTAAAGCTTATTCTCCCAACTATTTCTGCTTAGAAGTACATTGGAAGGATCATATTTATGCCTTTCCTGCCAAAAAAGTTCAGTTCCAGGCCCCATTCTGGAGTTTTGTCAATTAGATTTCCTATGGCTGTAAGGGGGAATCCCAACCAAGAGTTGTAACAAGGGGAACAGAGTCAACCTGTCCTAAGCAGGAGATGACAAAGAACTGTGCAAAAGGGAAGGCAAGATCCACCATGCCCAGGTGGAAAGGGAAAGAGACCAAAGCATCAGAACTCCTGCATAACAGAAGATAACCCTGTATGAGGTACAGGCCTTTGACAAGGTGCCAGTGTAGGCCTCATGCTGTCAGAGGGAAGCCCAAAGCCTCAGCAGGCCCCGGGCTGTGGGCAGCCAACGTCCCTCCCACTTCAGGCGGGCACTGCAGGCTCTCAGCAGGCTGTGCCGCTGTGCCTGCATGGGGGCACGGCCTGAGGATTAGTGTCCCACTGTCACTGCGGGCTGGGCCCCAGGGATGCTGGCTGGCCCTGAGCCTGCTCAGCATCCCACAGGAGTAACACAGGGGCAGAATCCCAGAAGAGAAGGCTCCAGTGTCTCAAACAGCCAGAGCTGCATGGCTGAGGAGTCAGCGAAGGACTCCTGCTAAAAACATGCCAGAACCCTTGGGAGGAAGCCAGCATTGTTGTTGTGAAGAAGCAAACACGGAAAAAACAAGCTGTGACTGGAGAAGGGGTCATGCAGAGCTAGGACCCCACTTCCCCACCACAAACATCCTTCTTCTAGTCCCTGCAGGTCAACACAAGGCACTCCAGCTAAAGGGCAGCAATGAAGCCCAGAAGTGAGCAGAGACTGAAGAGCAGAACCAAGAGCATGCAAGAGCCACAAAGCCTCCACCCCATTTCCAGAACGGTCTGAAGAATTGGACCCTGCATGACAACCAGTTGGCATAGGAAGTGGGAAACCTGTCTTTAGGACAGGCAAACCCATAGAAAGAACCCCTCTGAATCCTGGGCAGTCATCCCAGGACCATGGACATCTCATAATTTGCATCAAGGATGCAAACAGGACTAAAATCCCATCACCTGGATAAATGCTGGAACCAGCACTGACATGCCATCACTGGCTGAACACTGAAAGCTGGACTTACATCCCATCATCTGCATCCATGTTTGAACCAAGAATGACATCCCATCAGCTGCATCAATGCTGCAAGCAGGAATAACATCTCAGCATCTGGATTGATGCCGGAAGGAAGACTAGTGCTCTCATTTTCCCTCTTTCTCTTTCTCTTTCGCTCTCCCTCCTTCCCTCTCTTGAATTCACCTCTTCTTTACACTCTTCTTTTTTACCATCCCCTTCTCTCCTAATCTCTCTGCCATGTGCATATAGACTAAGATAGCAATTTCCATGCCAAGTGTGTCTTTTAGAGGCAGGAGTAGTAGTCTCTTGTGCTCCCCTTTTTTCTTTCTTTTTCCCTCTCTTTCATCCATCTCTTCTCCTTTCCCTTTCACCCTACCCCTTTCTCCCAAACTCTCTGCCATATGGAGATAGAGTGGGCTAGGGCCTACCATAGTAATTGCCATGCCAAGTGTGGAAGTTCTTAATCAAATTTGGTAAGTTTATGCAGACCCTGTGTCTTTGTTATTCCCCTGGATCACAAGCATTGATGAGTCTTGCAGGAGAAAGGAGAAAGCCTGGACTCTGGGACAATATGCCTGCCAGCCATTTCATAGACACTCAGCAGGAGACCACCAGAGCCCCTCTACCCTCCAGAGACACTCTCCAATCAGATACTGCAAGGTCTCCACCAATGGACTGCAGGCAAAGGTTGTGGACTGAGTCAATGGTCTCCTGGCAACAGGCAAAATCTGGGAGGGGGCCATCAAAAGGAACTGCACCCCAACCTCCTGGGAGGCATTTTCAAACCTGCTTTTGTTGAATCCTTAAAAACTTATAAATTCAAGGACAAAGACCCTCTGACTAGATAAAGTTAGAAAGTGCTATGTTTATTGTGACGTTGGGCGGCATGGGGGCAGTCCCCTCAAGTCATGTCAGCAAAATACAAAGCTCTGCACCCTCTATTTATTTCTCAAAGTCTTTCATAAGTAGATACACATAACTCCAGCATAACTCCAGCACCTCCCATCTCTATTCCAAATTAAGATAAGGCTCTTGGTCCTTCATGAATGTGCAGTTCTTCTCTTGAATTGGGTCACCAGTTTTAAATTGGGTCAGCAGTCTTGAAGGATGAAGTAAGAAAGGTCTTAATCAGGTCTCTATGACCCTCTGGCACAATCTAAGGCCCCCTGCTTTGTGACTGATTGTTTGATGTAAAGTCCAGATGCTGGTCATTGTTCTACTAGTTTCAATCTGTTCCTATTACAGTTCACTTACTCCATTTCCTTCAAAGAACACCTCTATTAGCTCTAGCTTAAGCATCTAATAATCATTAACCTCATCAACATTAATTGCTTCCAACATAAGTTAAAATCTTAACTCTTAAAAGTAATGATTCAATATCAACAGCAGACTCCTCATCAAATCTTCACTGGATGTTATCTCAAGCAAGCAGACACTTCCAGCAGACTAGATCAACTGGTACCACTATGCCTAAGTTTTCTTCCTAGCAAAAAGAAAAACTAGTTCTATACAGCAAAGCCATTTCAACATGATCCATACAACATTTGTCTTCACTTGCCAAAAGCCACCAATATCAGATGGATTTACAAAGCCTGTTTCCACCCCAGCTGTGCCTGTCCCAGAGCTGCACAGGCTCCTGAGTGTAGTAATGCAGCTTTATACCAAACAGATATTTTCTATAGAGGGAAAATTGGTTTCAGTTTTACCATAAAACTTCAAAGGAAAAAACCCTGGAAGTTTCTTTGCTCTCCTGGAAGCGATTGGCCTAATGCCGGAACAGAAACACAGATAGGTCTGTTTGCCTGTCCTTTAGAGGTGTAACAATTCTCTGCTGGGCTGTTTGCCAAAAAACCCTCCCAAATCCTTCCATACTTAACAGAGAGCACAAAACTTCTCGGTGTTTCTTGGGATGTCATAGCAATGTGCAATGTTTCCATATACCTGGGCTCGGGTTCTATTTTGTTCTTTTATTGTTTATTATTTTGTAAGTTTAATAAAACTTTTGCTTTACAAAGATACCCAAGGAGCCATCTCACAAATTTTTTTAAGCCATTTCTGAAGGCGCAGGACACCCTCAAAGACTTGATCTGTCTCCACATGCCTTATTACACTCTGGCCATGTCCAAGACTGTGTCACCTGAGCAGGCAGCTCACACACATGGGCACATGGACAGCACATGGACACCAACAGCATGCCCGATCTGCTCCGGGGAATGTCTGCTTTTTCTCTCTGCCTCCCCTTTCTCTCTCTCTCTCTCTCCTCCCTGCCCTTGTATCCACCCCTTCCCAACTCCCCCAAAATTCCTTTTCCATTTGCATTCCTTCTTTTTCTGTCTTTTCCAGACCTCTTCCCTTTGCCTAACTCCTCTATCTTTTTGATTTTTCCTACCAATAAACACTTCTCAGGTACAAGGTTTGTCTCCTTTGCCTTCATTGAC
>VWYE01024479.1:66628-80959 GCA_013398995.1 Alaudala cheleensis | reverse complement strand
GCATCACCTCACTCACCTGAGCAGCACTCACTCATCTGTACCACCTCCACAGTGCCACCTCCACCTCCACACTGTCACCTCCATCACCACACTGTCACCTTCACCTCCACAGTGCCACCTCCACCATGACTCCGTCACCTCCACCACCACACAGTGACCTCCATCAAGCCCACAGCCACCACCACACTGCCACCTTCATCACTCCCACTGCCACCTCCACCCCCCCAGTGCCACCCACACCTCCACACTGTCACCTCCACCATGACTATTTGGTCACCTTCATCACCACACTGTCACCCCCACCACGACAATTTGGGAACTGCTCCCTGTGGTCACAGCTCCTCCATCCCCAGCCACTCCCATTTCACAGGGCAGGACACAAACCTGAGCCTGAAGGGGGTTTTTGCTTTCTCCAGCCAGGTTTGTGTCACCCAGGGAAGGCAGAAGGCCAAGTGTCTTTTAGCACCACTCCAGGGGAGGCAGGAAAATGCAGCAACTCGGATCCCCCTGGAAATGCCCCTCCTGAACCACTGGCTGAAAATAGGAGTAATTTGAATGGAAATGCTAAATGATACCTGCACCCATTACATTTCCCCAGTCCTAATTATAATAGAGACACGAAATCTGGATACTTAACACAGGAAATGTGCATTTATAATGAACAGAGCTGACAAGTAAATGAAGAAAGTAAATTAGGTGCTCGTTTCTTCATGACTTGAAGGTAAAATGAGCAAATAGGTATTTCACCTGCTGATATGTAATACAATCTAAAGCTAAATGATTACATTATTATTGGATTTTATTGCCCAGAGCAGCTGGGGCTGCCCCTGGATCCCTGGCAGTGTCCCAGGCCAGGCTGGACAGGGCTTGGAGCAGCCTGGGGACAGTGGGAGGTGTCCCTGCCCATGGCTGGGGTGGCACTGGATGGGCTTTGAGCATCCCTCCCCACACAAACCATCCTGTGGCTCTGTTATTCTATTCCTGGCTGACATTAGGATTCTATGAACTCTTTTATTTGTATTGTCTCCTCTAGGGAAAGAAAACTGATTTTGAAACTGGTTTTTCCACAGGGAGGGCTCAGTGGAGCTGGGAATACCAAGGTCTGTGGATGGAATAAAATACTGCAGCTATTGCAGGGCACTCTCACAGGAACACGTGGGGGGAAGTGGAAATGCAAACACCCTGTGCCCTTATTGAGGTTGTAATTGATGTATTTGGGAAAGGAACCAATGTAAATTATTTTTCATAACAGTGAGCCTTTATATGGGCTTGGACTCTTTAAAAACCTGCCCACTGTGCACAGGCCATGAGGGAAATGTCAGGCCATGTTTATGAACAGTCAAGGTTGAGTTGATTTTTGTCAAACTCTGCACTAATGGTTTCTAATTCTGACATGCAGGAGCTCAGGTGTCCCCCACAGCCCATAAAACATCTTTAACTCTGGTGTGAGTTACAGCACACACCCTCACTGTGCCCAGGCCTGCAGACACTGCACAGGCTGCTCAAAGCTTTAGTGGAGTTCCTGCTTTGGACACTGGCACAGGATCCCAGAGAAGCTGTGGATCCATCCCTGGAAGCGTCCAAACTGGGGACAGCTGAGGCACCTGCTGGGATGGGTGGCAGCTCTGCAGGGAGCTCTGTGAGCTCCATCCATCCCCCATCCATCCATCCATCCATCCATCCATCCATCCATCCATCCATTCCTCATCCATCCATCCATCCATCCATCCATCCCTCCCTCCCTCCCTCCCTCCCTCCCTCCATCATCCTCAACACTGAAATATGTTATTGATGTCCATGGTGCCACGATTTGGTGAAATGTGGTTTTTTGCTGTGCCCTGGTTCTGTGGAACCCAATCCAGGGTTCAGGTTCTGTCTCTGCAGGCCCAGCTCGGGTCCCAGCAAAGGCTGAGCTGAGCTGGGCCTTACAGGAGCCAGAGCTCCCCAAAGCCTGGCACAGGCAGCCCAGGAGAGGGAAATCAGCATTCAACGTTTCATGCATCAGAAGATGATTAATTTTCTCCCCACTAATTAATGAAATGAGATAATTTTCCACCTCCTGATCCAGCGTCCAGCAAGATCAGCAGAAAGGCTCCCACTGATCTCCCAGGACTTTGCAGGGTGTCATTCCATGGTTCAGTGCAGCAGGATGATACATTCCTGTTGGGAAAGGGAGGTGGTGGGCTCTGCTAGGAACAGGCTCATTTTTCAGAAAGAAGGATGTTTACCTACATTTTCTCTGCTGCTACGGCAACTGAAGGAAAGCGTTGTTGTTTTGGTTTTAATTAAAGTTCTTAGCATTCATCTCAGCCACCATATTGGCTTTTTAATCTAGGAATAAATATTAAAAAAACACATATATTTTCTGCTCCCTGCTCTGCATTTATTCACTGCAATTCACAGGATTCTTTCCAGCACTCGGAGTTACACATTTTCAGCAGCATCCTGCCACATCTTAAGAAAAAGAAAAAAAAGAAAAAAAAAAGTAGGGCAGAAAAACCACGAGATTAACCCACAATGTCCTGAAATGAGCTGTGCTCGCTCCCAACGGCCCCAGCCTGGTGGGTTCTGCTCCTCTCCATGGCCAGGAGCATTTCTGAAACGTCCTGCAAACATCCAACCTCTGCTCTGCCAAGCACCAACAGGCTGTGCCCAGACCATGGGGATTGATTCCCAGACATCCCAGAGTCCCCTGACACCCCAAACATCCCAAACAGACACCCCAAACACCCCAGACAGATATCCCAGACACCCCAAACATCCCAAACACCCCACAGTCCCACTGTGCTGTCCCACCAAGGCACAGGGATGGGCTGAGCCCAGCGTGGCCCCCATGGCTCCCCCNCAGATATCCCAGACACCCCAAACAACCCAAACATCCCAGACAGCCACCCCAGGTCCCTCTGTGCTGTCCCACCAGGGCACAGGGGTGGGCAGAGCCCAGCGTGGCCCCCGTGGTTCCCCTGGGCTGGGGCTGCAGAACCACAGCACAGCTTGGGCTGAAAACATCACTGAAAATGGCAGAGCCCAAACAGGCTGGAGGAACCTGCGGGGTTTGGGGCATCTCCCACAACTCCTCAGCCATTTGTCCTCTCTCTGAGCTCCTGAGCACATCTGTGCTCAGGACAGGAGTTCTCCTGAGCACACCCCAGCTCCCCTGGGAACGGGATTCCCCCCAAACCTCCCAAATCCCACATGGGGCTGCACCAAGGCACCCGGAATTTCCAGCCTGGGACTTCTCAGAGCTGCCTCCTTGTGCCTATGAACAATCAGGGTCAGATGGAGAAAGAGTGCAGGAGCTTCAGCTGCCCCAGGAACAGATTTCCCTGGACAGCCCAGTGGGTGCCAGGCTGGAATCACCAGTGCTGCCCTGTGTGCCCACCTCAGTGGGTTGGGGACAGCTGGCACTGTCACTGCTGCCCACCTCAGGCACAGAGGGAGCGTTAACGAGGTGTGATCAGCTGGGGGATGGAACGGCTCCCTGCTCAAAGGTTAATTAATTAAAGCAGCCAAGCTCACCGGCAGAATCGCCACGGCTCTTTTCCCTTTAAACATTCCTCACGCCGAGGGAAACGTCCCTCCCCTCCCTGCACACACACACAAATAAATAAAGAAATGGAGTGAATCAAGCCGACCATCATCCCAATTAGTCCCAGCTGTTATTTCTCCATCCTTTCTGGGCCTGTCTGCAGTGCCTGGCAATGCCTTACACATGGCCTCGTGCAAGGAGACATGAAATAATCGCTTCAATCTGAGGCAGGAGTGACTAATTTTGTTCGTGTTTTATTCAGAGTGACAGGGACATTACTGTAATAACTCCTGCCTCGTTCCATCTCCTCCAGAATGGTGGCTAAAGAGGCATTTGCAGCCACGCCGAGGGGGATGAGCCACATCTGCAGCTCCACCTTGCCCTGATCCCTGTTTATTTTTAACAGCATTCCCAAATCACACGGGAATGGTGCTGCTTTTCATAGCAAAGGTTCATTTTGGCTGCGAGGATGAGGAGAGCTCTTCCTGAGCCAACGTGACCTGCTACTGATTTAGCAGAAATGGATGATGCCACTGGAAATAAATGGTTCTTTGATATTTCTTCTTTTCCTCCTCAGGACAGAAAGAATGACTTTGGTAAGTCAGTCAGCAGTAAAATTAGGAAATGACTGAGAAAGAAAAGTCTGTTGGGAGAGGACACCTTTAGATGCCAACAGATTTATTTATTGGCTGTTTATGGCCATGCACATTGCAGCCTAACTTTAAAAAGTGTGTATTGTGATTTACTGACCTGGCAGTGCAGTTTAAAAACAAGGTGGTTTGAATTGTCACTGCTAAATAAAGGAGAGAAAGAATAAAAGCAGGGGTAGAAATAAAAGGGAAGTAAAAAAGGGCCAAGAAATGAAAGATGACAATGGGTGGACTAAGACGTGTCTAAGCTGTGTGGCAGCTTTTTAATGGAAAGGAAAATGAGAAAAATCTTAGATAAATTTCTTTGTATAGGCCTCAAAGTTTCCCTGATTTGAAATTTCTGGGACTGGTCGAATGTTGAGGTTTTCTCGTTTCCAACCCCCATACACCCATCAGCAGGCACCAGGAGCAAAACCCCAAAAGAAGGACCAAAACGATGGTTTTGATTATAAAACATGACACAGACACAGTCTGAAATCGGTCCAGGAGGGGTGACAAGGACACCCAAAGGTGTCCCAGGCTGGGCTGGCCCCTGGGCTGCTGCTCCCCAGCTCCCCACGTGCAGCCTGAGCACTCTGGGACTGAGGAGGAGCCCAGCAGAAGGAGTTCCCAGCTAATCAGCCTGAACAGTTACTAATGGGTAGTTCATAAATGAGTAAATAGATTAGCAAATGTGTTGGTGAATGAATTAGTAAATAGATCAGGCAATGTGTTGGTGTGCAGGAAATCTGTCAGAGCTCACCCAGAGCCAGAGGAGCAGCTGAGCACAGCCAGAGGATCAGCTCCACTCCCCACACCTCCCAGCCAGGAACAAGTTAACGAGGCAGCACAAACCACCTGAAAAACAGCACATTTTTTCCAAAAGCAGCAGAGTTGGGTGGGCAGAAGCGTGTCAGGGCCTGCACTCCGAGGGTCAGGTGTTGGTTTCCAGTGGTTCCTGCTGACTAATTACAGCCTCTGCAGTTACCACAGGGCTGCTATGATTCCTCAGCACAGAAACATCTTGTTCACTCGATGCTGAAATGTTTATTTACTTAGCACATCTCTTTCAATAGCTGAGCAAGAAGGAGGCTGAGGGTGACCCACTTTTTGTCCCCTGAGCAGGCAGATGGTCCTTCAGCAGAGAAGGGCCAGGAGACTGCTGCCAGACAATCCCTGGTTTGTAAAAGCTTGTTCTCCTCCACAGAGCTTGCTCACACCAGCTCAGGATTAGCTCAGAGCTCCAAAGTTCACCAGAAGTTCTCTGTGGAAAATGTGGGAGCTGCAGGCAGGAGCTGCAGGGCTGCCAGGGCTGGGGGGGACAGACCACCCAGCTGGGAAACCCTTCCCCAGGTTCTGTGTCCTGCACTTCCCAGCACTGGGCTTTCACTGCAGCTCCGGGGCTGAAGTAACAGGTTAAAACGCTGCATTGTAGTAAAACCAAAATAAATTCCTGTACTGCACGAGTCTTGGCAGTAGAGCTGAGGGAAGTGTTGTCAGCTGAGGAAACGCTGCCACGAAATTCCTGATAAACCCCCCGAGCTGAGAGTGTCAGTGCCAGGCTGGGAACAGAGCAGCCCCTTGCTGCCAGAGCCTTCCCCTGCTGGGGGCTCTGTCCTTGTGCAGAGCCACGGCCCCAGGGCACAGCTCTGCCCTCAGAGGGGCTCCTGCCATGGGACACACCTGGCTCCTGCCGTGGGCACATCTGGCCCCTGCCCTGGGGCACACCTGGTTCCTGCCATGGGCACATCTGGCCCCTGCCACGGGACAGACATGGCTCCCTCCATGGGACAGACCTGGCTCCCTCCATAGGGCACACCTGGCTCCTGTCCTGGGGCACACCTGGCCCCTGCACACGCTGAGAGCTCTGTCCCTGATGAACATCCCAGGGGTACCACAGGGAGTGATGTGCTCAGGCACCTTCTGTCCAAGCAATTCCTCTCCTCTCCATTCTCAGACTGAAGCAGTGACTTTGGGGGATCCAGGCAGGTCCCCAGCAGCCTCCTGTCTGTGCCAAGCCCTCCATTCCTGATCCCAAATAACTCTTTGTGTTCCCTGGCCTTGCCTGAGCCTCCCAAGTGTCTGACAAAGGAGGCTGTGGCAGCCCAGGCAGCTCTGCAGAGGGAGGGGGGTCCCCTCTGCCCTGCCCACCACGGCCTGGGCTGGTGTCACGGGGCAGGATGGGGACAGCAATGAGGGTTTGCTCCCCAAAACTGCAACTGAAGGGTTTTTTTCTCATGCTCACCATCGCAGGGCTGTGTAACTGGCCCCTGGCTGGTTAAATCCCCATGGCAGTGCTGGGGGAGGGCAGGTCCTGCTGTGGCTCTGAGCCCCTCCCTGGTGATGTGTCACCCTTTGCCCACAGGAATATTGAGTTGTGTTGGCATCCAGGTGCTGCCCCTGCCCATCTCACCTTGTTTCCTCTGCCAGCTGCTGAGCACATTCTCACAGCTTTGCCAGGTAAGGCCTTATTCCTTTAAAAACTAAATTAGAAAAGCCATCTGGAGTATTTTTTTCGAACCAACACGAACTCCTCCAGCTGTTGGGTGACCTCATCCTTTATTAATTCCTGTAGACTCGCATTTACCATTGAGATCAGCCCTACAAGTGTATAATTTCCTGATTTCTTTCCAGCTCTTTATTAAAGATTGGGGCTGGAGATTCACCCCCGGGTCCCTCGATAACCCTGCTGTCTCCCAGGAGCTGTTGAGGAGCAGATGATGCATCACAGGCTCCTCTATGGCAGCAATAATTGTTCTGCTTCAGGAGCAGTGCCTCACACACTGCCTTTCCCTGAAACTGCTTTTTTTTTTTCTTCTTGGCCTTATTGCTGAGGAAGATATTGGCACCAAAATGTGATTTGAGAGCTCATGTTCCCTCGTTGTCCCCGTAGCTGAGCCAGGGCAGATGCGGTGCCACCGCTGACATCTGTGTAACCCAATCCCGCCTCATAAACAGGAAGCACAAGTGACAGCAGCAATTTCAATCGCTGCTTTTCTTCTGCTGGAGCCATTACTGGGGACAGGATGTGTAAATCACGGCGTGTCTGATGTGGCCAGCTCCGAGTCTGAGCCCAGCCCGGCCTGGCCGCCTGCCCCGGGGGAGGAGCAGGGAGGGGATGGCACTGCCCAAGGCCACAGCGTGGCTTTGGGGACTCTCAGGGGGGCTGTGGCTCTCTNGTGTGGGGATGTGGGGATGTGGGATTTGGGGATGTGGGGATTTGGGGATGTGGAGATTTGGGGGTGTGGGGATGTGGGGATTTGGGAATGTGGGATTTGGGGATGTGGGGAGGGGGGGATGTGGGGATTTGGGGATATGGGGATTTGGGGATGTGGAGATTTGGGGATGTGGGATGTGATCCTGGCTGCCCCAGGCAGCCCAGCACACACCTGAGGCTCAGGAACGAAGGATGAGGGGCAGAGTTTGTTCAGGCCCCGCTGGAAACACGGAGGTTGTGTTTAACATATCAACGGCCAAACCGAACAGGGGTGATTGATAATATTTGCAGGCTGTAATTGCCCTTAGGGAAGATCGGCTGGCTCCGCGGNCCCAGGAGCTGTTGAGGAGCAGATGATGCATCGCAGGCTCCTCTATGGCAGCAATAATTGTTCTGCTTCAGGAGCAGTGCCTCACACACTGCCTTTCCCTGAAACTGCTTTTTTTTTTTCTTCTTGGCCTTATTGCTGAGGAAGATATTGGCACCAAAATGTGATTTGAGAGCTCATGTTCCCTCGTTGTCCCCGTAGCTGAGCCAGGGCAGATGCGGTGCCACCGCTGACATCTGTGTAACCCAATCCCGCCTCATAAACAGGAAGCACAAGTGACAGCAGCAATTTCAATCGCTGCTTTTCTTCTGCTGGAGCCATTACTGGGGACAGGATGTGTAAATCACGGCGTGTCTGATGTGGCCAGCTCCGAGTCTGAGCCCCAGCCCGGCCTGGCCGCCTGCCCCGGGGGAGGAGCAGGGAGGGGATGGCACTGCCCAAGGCCACAGCGTGGCTTTGGGGACTCTCAGGGGGGGCTGTGGCTCTCTGCAGCAGCAGGAGGTGCTCACACTCCCCGTGCAGGTCTGGGTTCCACACCCAGCTCCCATCTTCCCGACAATCAATGGTGACACTTCACTGCTTCTGCCCCGCAGAGGTGGGAGAGGCAGAGCCACCTCATCCCGTAAAACCACAGCACATTCCGGGGTGAAACTGCAGCAGAAAGGGGCTGGGGGACAGTGACAGTGCTGGCTGGCACTGGTGACACTGCAAACTGGCAAACGACTTGGATGCCACTGCATTTAAACACCTGCAGCTCGGAAGGGACCTCTTTTCTTTTTGTCAGCTCCGTATTCCCAGGGTGTCTCAGAAAATGTCAGGAGGATGTAACCCTGCTCCTGGGAAAGGCAGGGGACTGCAGCCCCCATCCCACAGGCTGAGCAGGATGGGGTATGNTCCGCGGCGGGGCCGTTCCTGCAGGAACAGCCGGGGCTGCTCACAGCTCTCATTTCCACCACTCGAGCAGTTAATGGGCAATCCCTCAGTCTGATCACAGCCTCCAAATGGCCCTCCACGAGGGAGCACCTCCGATCCAGCGTGTTCCTGCAGCCCTGGGTGTGGGAAATGGCTCTCAGACACGCCGAGGCTGCTGGGATGAGCCTGAATGTCAGGGATGGAGCCCTGAGTGATGGGAAGCTCAGGATGTGGCTCTTTGTGGGGAAGAGCAAGCAAACAGCTGGAAAACGACGTGGGCTCAGCTGCTCATCTGCCAGCTCCTGGTGGGAGCAGCTGAGGGGGTCAGGCCCCCTCCTGTCTGCGTGGTTTTCTGTGCCATAACACAGGACAGAGCTGCATCCTGACTCGGGTTTGAGTCTGGGTTTAACAAATCCAAACCCTGGCTGAGGCCACTCTGAGGGGAGCAGGGAGAGCAGCACTGCAGGACTTTCCCCTGCCTGGGAAGGGATGAACCTCTGAGCCTGTCCTGGGGACACAGAGACACTTAGGGACGTGATCTAATATTTAAATCTTCTTCTCTAGCTGTTCTCCCTCTGTTGGGAAGGGGCTTTTCCAAAAGTTCAACCCCTCAGTGGTGGGATGCACAGGGAGAGAAGCAAAAGGCTGTGAAGAGGTGAGGACCAGGTAACCCTGGGGTGACACAAACCCCAGGAGCTGTGTCTGCATTGAGATCCCAGAGCCAGAGGAGCTCCAGCACAAACCCCTGACCCTGAGACAGTCTGGGTGCAAATGCAGTGCCTGGGGCTGACATCAGGTCAGGGCTGTGGGATGGAGGGGCTGCAGTTTGATATCACATCAGGGCTCTGGGATGGAGGGGCTGCAGTTTGATATCACATCAGTGCTATGGGATGGAGGGGCTGCAGTTTGATATCAGATCAGGCTGTGGGATGGAGGGGCTGCAGTTTGATATCAGGGCTGTGGGATGGAGGGGCTGCAGTTTGATATCAGGGCTGTGGGATGGAGGGGCTGCAGTTTGATATCACATCAGGCTCTGGGATGGAGGGGCTGCAGTTTGATATCACATCAGGGTGTGGGATGGAGGGGCTGCAGTTTGATATCACATCAGGCTCTGGGATGGAGGGGCTGCAGAGTGTGCAGGGTGTGCAGGGCTGCATCACCAGGTGAGGACACCCAGAGGGATTTAGGACCTAATTAAGACCTTTCCTCTATTTATACTAAAATCAGCACTGTGGAAAGAGGCCATAAATAATATAAGAAGTGGTGAGAAAACAAGAGCAGAGCCTCCACCCTTCAGTCAGAGAACGAGCAGAATTTGCTTCCCTCAATAAGCAAAGAGGCAAAAAGTGGAGTTTATCCTGAGCAGGGCTGAGTAATAAGCAAGAGGCCAAAAGTGGAGTTTATCCTGAGCAGGGCTGAGTGCCCTCACCCCTCCTGGGCTGGAAATCCAGCATTCACAGCACCCTCACACATTGGGGGGCATTTATGGGTCCAGGGCTCCCCAGCTGAGGGATGAAGCTGCTCCCAGGGCAGCTCTGGGCTCTCCAGCACAGCCAGGACTGCTCTGCTCTGCCTCTGCAGGGCCTGGACACACAACCTGCTGTGGATGTGACTCTGGGAGCACCGTGTGGGGTCGGGGTAAAATACCAAGGGAAAATGGAAGGATTTTAATAATGCCTATTTTTATTTCTGCTAGATGCCAACCCTCTGAGCTAATAGAATGTAATTGGAAGACTCAATTTAGTAATTTTCTTTATTATTCCATCTTGATGTACTTCTGTCAACTCCAAAATACTCATTACACGTAATTAGGAGGAAGATTAGAGTGCCGTTAAGATGTGGAATAATGATGCAGCTCAGCCAGGGCCAGAGGAGAAAACAACCTCCTCAGGAAAATATCTCCAAAGTGCTGAGCAGAGGAGGGCATTTAAAAAACGGAGAGAGCTGAGAGCTGGTGCCAAATAATGAAGATGAGACTTTGAAGTGGGACGGAGTTGAATCAAAGCACTTGGTGACTCTGCCTCCCTCTCAAGTGAATCCCTCCTGTTTATTTGGAGGGCTGAAGTCACATTAATAAGATGATTCCCTAAGAACCACCCTCTGTGTCTTTTTCATAAACTCCCACCCCAAACAGCAGAATTAATTTTGCTGTTGTACAGGAGAATAATAATAAAAAAATCCATCCTTTGGGAGGAAGGTGGTAATTTCTATCAGATGGAAATCGAGATGAGACACAGCACATAAAACTTTTGATAATTTATTCACCAGAAATTGCTGTATTATACTTATCAGAGAGCTGGTGATAGGAAACTTAACAAGCTGATATTTCACTCTGATTTCCTTGAGCATGATCCAATTTATTAAATCAAAATTCTAGATCAGCTTTAATATGAAGGAGATTTTTATATTCCAGACTAACGTATGTCAGAATGCACAAAGCTGATAACGGGGGTGCTGACAGGAGTTAAGTTTGGTGCTGCACTGAGAGACAGGTTCAGAAGGAAAAGAAGAGATTTCCCAACATTTCTGAGTATTTCTGTGGAACCGGGGGATAAAAGATGGAAAAGAGAGCAGGGCTGTGTGTGCACCAGGGGCCACAGCAGCACAGCACGAGGCACCACCGTGGGGAAGCTATTTCTGCTTCTATCATCAGCTCCCCATATGACAGCAGAGGAATTATTTCAGGGCAGAATCACTTTTCCAATGGAGAGGGGAATAAATAGAACAGGAGCTGCGGAGGAGCCCTGGCTGCTTCCTGCCTCGCCCTCTGCAGTGCCTCCCTGCACTCGGGGGGCTCCACTGGGGCTGGTGGCCACTGCCAGGGGGTGACAAGGGTCCTCCCAATGAGTGACAAGGGTCCTGCCCGGTAAATGCCAAAGGTCCTGCCCAGTGAGTGCCAAAGGTCCTGCCCGGTGGGTGCCAAGGGTCCTGCCCGGTGGGTGCCAAAGGTCCTGCCCAGAGGTGCCAGTGGCCATCCCAGAGGGTGGGGCTGCCCACGGCCCCCTCTGCACAGCTCTTGCACCAATTTTGTCTCTCTCCTCTTTGGATTGTTGCTGTGGGTGATGTTTCGAGCCCCCGGGCTTTGCTCCTGCCCCTCGCTGGAGCGGGAGCAAGGCTGGAAGGAGGAGGGAGCGTGGCTGGAGCACGGGATGGGTTTGCCATGGGCTGAGGAGGGTCCTGGTGCCCAGCAGGAGCACAGAGAGATCTCAGACCATCCCCAAAATCAAAGTTCAGAGTCGTGACGGGTGCCAGGGCTTGGGAGAGAGGAGAGACACGAGGTTCCCTCAGGACGGCTCCTTCCCGAGATGTTCCTGCCCCAGGTGTGCCAGGGCACACAGAGCACAGCCCTGCTCCTCCCGAGGGACACAAACCCGGCTCAGTGGCCAGGGGACCGCAGATGTCCCTGTGTCCCCCTGCTCGAGGGTGGCAGCAGGAGCCAGCCGGTCCCTGCCCCGCAGGACGGCTCGGGTCCCGCACAGAGCTCTGCTCTAAGGGACAGTCCCGGCTGCACCAAACCCCCGCTGTTTAACCCCAGAACGGCCCCTCGGGGCTCCTCGGGGCCAGCGGTGCTGCAGAGACCCGAGCCCGGCACCTGGCACGGCGGGACGGCTCCTGCTGCAGCCCAATCAATCCCCTCCGCTTGTTTATGAGTATCTGTGACTCACGGACGTTTTTCCTGCTCCTTAATTGCCAGTTTCCTGAGAAACCATCGCCGGCAGCCAATGGGCTGCGCGCTCCTGACTCCGACACTGGAGACAACTGGGAAAAATAAATCCGGCGTTATTGGTGAATTGAGCGGCACTTTCCTAAGTACAGCACGTATTTATAAACAACACATCTGCAGGAGCCCAGAGCCCCTCGTCTGCTCAGGGAGGGCTCTGAGGGTCTGAGCAGCAGCACCCGCTCCCCTCCTGTCCCACCCTCGGTGCGGAGCGGCCACCGCTGGCCAGGGGTGGCTTTGTCCCCTCCTGCTCCCCTTCCCTTCCCAGGGTCCGGGGGGGCTTGCTGCGGGCACACCTGGGTACAGCGGGCAGGGGACGGGCACAGCTGCTTGTTCGGGCAGCATCCCGCTGTCCCTGTGTCCCTGTATCCCCTCTATACCGCTGTTCGTCTGTCTCTGTGCCCATTCTGTCCCTCTGTCCCTCTGCCCCGCTGTTCCTCTGTCCCTCTATTCCCTCTGTCTCTCTATCCCTCTATCCCGCTCTCTCTGTCCTTTCTGTCCCTCTGTCCTTTCTGTCCCTCTGTCCCTCTCTCTCTGTCCCTCTGTCCCTCTGTCTCTCTATTCCCTCTATTCCCTCTATTCCCCCTGTCCCTCTGTCCCTCTGTCTCTCTATTCTCTCTGTCCCTCTGCCCCTCTGTCCCTCTGTCCCTTTATTCCCTCTATTCCCTCTATTCCCCCTGTCCCTCTGTCCCACCGTCCCTCCCCTGCGTTTCTCACTCCTGATTTGAGCCTCCCCGAGAGCCCGCACAGACGGGTGCAGCAATTTTAACAAACAAACCCAACTCCTCGGAGAAGCCTCAGTGCAGTGCTGGTAACGCTGCTCAGCGCTGTTATAAAAGTGATGCACGAGATGTAAATAGGAGCAGAAATCTCTGCGCTCGGTGTTAGTCACTGTTCAATTACAGCTCGATTCAAAGCCTTTCACGGGTACAAAGAAATCAGCCAGTGAAGTCCCCCTAGCACTGCCTGCGCCCTCCTTTATGCTTTTAGGGCACGGTGATGTTTGGGAAGCTCGAAGTCCTTTGTAGCCATCAAAAAGAGCCATTCTAACAGTTGGTAAAAGGCTGGGAAACACAGAGCCGGGTAATTTCGGGGGAGTTCACAGGGAACAGGGGGAAAGCACAGAGCAGGCAGAGTCCACTTGGAATGATTCCAGCAAGGGGTCTTGGAAATGAGGAGTTCGGTTTCTTTCTTCCCCCGCAGCAAATCCATCATTTTTCTGCAGGGTGACACTTAATCTTTGTGTTTGCCCTCAGAGCCAGAGCTCCCACTGCAGTTCTGATCAAGATCAAACTAATTCCAGCCGGCCAACACTCACCATTTGACATTCCACCTGTTGGAAGCAGAATTGGAACTGGTATTTATGATGAAGATTAGCTCATGGCCATTAAGTGCTCTGGGCTGGAGATGGATATTTGCTGTCAGAGTGGTGCTGGTGATTTATCTCAGAAAAACCTTCCCTCAGCTCTCTGAAGTGACGGCCCCAGAGCTCTGCTGGCACAGGAGACCCAGGAGTGTTCCTGAGCTGCATTTTTGCACAGCTGAGGGACTGACCCCGAAGTGCTTTTGCAAAGACAAGAAGGGAGATGTGGCTCTGCCCCTCCCCAGCCCGGGCTGGCTGAGTCACTCGGTGCTGGAGCAGCATCAAACACACGGCGGGGAAAAAGACAAGGAAAGAAACTTTTCTCTATGGTCTGTGTTGGTCAGAGGAGACGGGGATTAAACAAATCTGACAGTTGCAAAGAATTCAAAGCAGGTCCCAAGGTCTGTGTCTAAAACTTGCTGGGAGAGTGACGGCAGCCACAGTCACCCGTGCTGGGTGAGGGCTTAGAGCCCAGAGCTTCCAGAACCTTCTCTGTGCCACAGTCACCTGTGCTGGGTGAGGGCTTAGAGCCCAGAGCTTCCAGAACCTTCCTTCTGCCACAGCCCAGGGCTTCCAGAACCTTCTGTGCCACAGCCCAGGGCTTCCAGAACCTTCCTTCTGCCACAGCCCAG
>VWYE01024479.1:53321-66594 GCA_013398995.1 Alaudala cheleensis | reverse complement strand
TCTGTGCCACAGCTCAGAACTTCCAGAACCTTCTGTGCCACAGCCCAGAGCTTCCAGAACCTTCTGTGCCACTGCCCATCCGTGCTGGGTCAGGGCTCACAGCCCAGAGCTTCCAGAACCTTCTCTGTGCCACAGTCATCTNCCAGAGCTTCCAGAACCTTCTGTGCCACAGCTCAGAACTTCCAGAACCTTCTGTGCCACAGCTCAGAACTTCCAGAACCTTCCTTCCCTCTGCCACAGCTCAGAGCTTCCAGAACCTTCTCTGTGCCACAGCTCAGCCCTTCCAGAACGTTCTCTGTGCCAGAGCAGGGGTGTGGGGCTGGGCTGGGGCTGAGGGAGGCTGCAGAGGGCCGTGCCCCGGGGTGGGGCAGAGGACAGGGGAGCAGATCCAGCAGCACAGCAGGACATGTCCCTCTCTCTGTGTCCCTGCTCCCAGCCTTGTTTCCAGATCAGATCACATGGAAATGGGGTGGGAGGATCTCTCCACACTTTTAAAAACCAGTTCACTCCTGATTTGCCACATCCCAGCCTGTCACAGGGCAGGTTCCAGGGGGAGCAGCACACCATGGGAACAGGGAATTGATCACATCCTTCACATCATGTGAGCAAGAGATTTCCAAAGGAGAGACTGTTCCCTGCTTTCCCACAGCAGCGTTTTTGAAAATCCACCACATTCTTCTTTCTAAATAAACCAGCCCAAACTGCCTCCAGAGGCTTTTGCCATCCTTACATTCACTCCAGCAGAGTAATCTTGTAGGAAGATAAAACACCAGAGCAGCTCAGGGAAGTGCTGAGCAGACAGGCACGAACCCAAAGATGGATATCCAAGTTCAAGCCTTTCAAGCCCAGAAAATAAATCAAGATGACAACAGTCCCCAAACATCAGAAACCCTCAGACTCATGAAAGCCAGAGTATCATAAGTTAATCCATTCCCAGCTCAGATGTCTGGAACCACGGGCTGTGGCTGATGTTGCACACAGGCTGCTGGTGCCTCCATCCCCAGGGACACAGAGGGGACACAGGCAGGTGAGAGGGCAGGGGCTCTGGGGTGGGGCTCAGTTCTGCCCTGCTCAGCCCTGGCAGGAGCCCACATCTGCTCCAGGGTCATTCTCTGGGGAATGGAGCAGGTCTCCTGAGCCAGGGCTGCCCATCCCACTGCCCCTGGCTTCAGCCAGCAGCAGGGTGATGCACAGAGCCCTCCCTGTGCCTGAACACACACCTCTGTTCCTGGAAAATTCTCTTGCAGAGGATATTAAAAGTGTCTCTTCCAATTCAGTTCAGGGACTCTCTAACCAGCGTGTCAATAAGGCCACATAATAATAATCAGATGTTTCAGCTTGGCCCAGATCAGGAGCTGCTGGAGAGCAGCCAGGCTGCTCATTCACAGAGGGCAGGTGCCAGCTTGGAATGAGGAGTGGTGGCAAAAGCCAAATCTCTGCAGTTTTATCTAGAAGTTAAAATTAGGAACCAAACCAAAATACATGTTCTTGGGCAAGGTCATACTGGTTTAGTTTAGGTTTGGTTGCAGAGGTTGGAGTAAAACACATGAAGATATTCACTGAGCACACACTGCATTCAGTCATGTCAGGCAAGAACCCCCTGCAGCCCCGTTTTCCTGACACCTTTCCCAAGTCCTCAGCTCTGTGCCACCCCCCTTGGGCAGCCCAGCCACCAGGGCCACCTGTGCCTGTGCCTTGGCTCACCTGAGCCCTTCATTTGTCCAAAATTACAGCTGGGCTACAACAGCATGGGGGCAAAGCCTGCACATAGAGCAGAGGGATGTTCACAGTCAAATCACAGCTCCTGGCATTTAACTGCAGAGCTCAGAACTCGTGATAGGATTGGGGTTTTTATTTATTCCCCTCTGATCTCTACAGGCTCTGCACAGGGGGATGTGTGACCTCCCTGAGGCTCATCCTCCCCAGGCCATCACTTCCCTGGCAGTGCCCCTGCTGTCCCTCATGTCACCTGCATTGGCAGTGACACAGGCAGCCAAAGGGCTGGAGAACTGGAAGGACTGGAAAGGAACTGGGAAGGAGCTCAGGGAAGGGTGTTCTGAAAGGAGGAGAAACCCCATGAACACAACCATGGATTTTTCATGGTGCCTGAGCTGGAGGCACAGAACAATTAGAAGGTCATCCAGTGGCAATCAGTGAAAGTGCTCCCAAATTTGTGTTAATCTCATCATTTGATTGCTTCTCTATTTAGAGCTACACTAAATAGAAACAAGCAGTGGAAGAGAGCCCTCCTGAAATCCCAGCCTCAGTGTAAATTCACCATCAGTCACTAAAGCAACCAGGGCAGAGCAGGTGCCCCAGCCACTCTGAACTCTGCTTTACACCTCCTGCAGATGGGCAGAGTGCTGGGTTATATTCAGAATAAATGCTCAATGAACAGCAATTTCCATAATTTTGCCTCTATTCCATTATCCCACCACTGCTCCCCACTGCTCAGGAGCATTTCCTTGGGCCTTTCACAGGGTACTCTGTTTAAATTACCTTTAAAAACCTATTTCTTTGCACACTTCTCACATCATTTTATATCAGCCTGGCTTGTGCAGATGGAAAAGGAGGTAATTTAATACTGGCATCAAAGGATGGGCAAGAGCTGTGGGTGTGATGACTTTGCTGATGGCAGAGGGTTGCAAACACAGCGTGTGGCAGGGGTCTGCTCAGAGCTGGCACTAATCACTCAGCCAAGTTCAGCTAATTGCATTGATTAGCTCTGCATCGACGAGCCAGTTACTGGGGAATTGTTTGTGTCTCTCTCCTGAAGCACCCCCTGCCTTTGGCAGACAGTAACCAGTGCCCAGAGCCAAACAAAGCTGTTGGACTTTTACCCAGGCGTGACCCAGTGCTGGGTGTCCAGGCAACAACTGTACAAAGCAATTTTAATGTTGTATTTTAACTGCCATCAAGATTCTGGTGTAGTGTTCCAGTTTGTAGCAATCATAATTATTCAGAGGATGCACATCAATGTCATTTATGACTCTTGAGCTGAACCCTGAAGGACCTGGCTCAGTTCTTCTGTTACTTCTGCAGAGGGAACCAAGCTCTGCCCCTCGTGCCCAAACACTGACATGGAATCCAGGTGGAATCTGCCTCCACACTGAAATCACAGCAAAAGCTGTCTGGGGTTGGAGTGCTGGGGAGAGCAGCACTTTGGAATAACCCTCCATCACACAGCAAAGCACTCAGCTGTGAGGCTGGAGTAGAAACCTTCAGGCATGGAGCTGCATAAACACACTGGCTGAGGGCCACCACTGAGATTGTCAGAGTAAATATTAAAGAGAGTTTGTTGTATTCAGCTAAAATATCTGTTTACAGATGTCTTCTGCTGAAGCTGCATATTGTACAACGAAATGAGAGCTCCAAACCCATTTCTGCTCTCATAACTTTATAAATTCTGCTGTACATTTTATGGAATTTGAGTGTATGAGTGGTTGGCCCGGGCCTCCTCCTGCAGGAGATTATTGGGAGAAAGCATTGCCATATGTCAGGGGAATGGCAGCATCCCATGGATGCTGGAGAGGATCTCAGCCCAGCCCAGCCCTGTGTTTGTGCTGTGGCAACATTTCCATACTTCATCTCTTGCTACCTCTGCTTGTATAAACACCATTGTGGCCGTGGTTGTCAAAGACACTTCGAGGATTCCAAGGAAAAGAAAAGCCAATTTCTTCTTCCATATTTCCAAAGACTCCTGCTCCTGCTAGCACAGCTCTGCTGCTGAGGGGGCCCAGGCCACCAGCCCTGGCAGAGCCCTGGCCCTGGGGAGGAGCAGGGGGTGACACAACCGAAAGGGCAGAGGCAGGTGAGGGCTGGGTGTGAGTGTTTGCTGGTTTGAACAGCCCTGGTGTGTGTTTCCTGTGACCCCGAGGTCACCCCCAGTGTTTCCCCCTGCAGCCCTGTGTTGTGGGTAACCAGAGAGAGCCAGGGACAGCTCTGTGCTCGTGTTTGCCCCAGCAGCTCTGTCCCAGCCCAGGGAGCCTGTCCCAGCTGGGCTGGCAGGAACAGGGAGCTGCCTCTGCTCTGGCTGCTTCACTCAGTCGTGTGCATTTGGAGGAAACCAGAAATCAGGCAGAAATAAAAACCATGGAATATCTGGAGTTGAAAGGGACCTCTAAGGGTCATTGAGTCCAACTCCAAGTCCCCTGCAGGACCTCCTGTCCTGTCAGAAAGGGAAATCTCTTTTCTCATCTCCCCACTCTGCCAGCTGAGCTGGGCTCAGCACACAGAGCTGTTTGTCCAGCACCTCCTCACCCCACACTGCTGGTGTCCCCTGCTGTCACTCCCCATCAGGACACAGCTCTGGACAGGTGATGGCACTTCCTTAGGGATGGCACCAACATCCCTTGGTGTGTTTTTCCATCCTTTGGCTGCTGGTGCTGGTGGGAAAAGAAGATTTGTCTGGTCAAAACTCCCAGACAAACCCATTGTGGGGTGGCCTTTCCCCGTGTCCATGTTTGACATGGTCCATGTCTCACCTCACTCTGGTGCTCAGCAGGGGCACAGGAAAGCAAAGCAGTCCCTGGGGGCTGTGTGTGTGTGATCCCCTGCAGCTCAGGACAGACACATCCCCCCCTGTGACCTCCCCAGCCCAGCTCTCCTCATGTACCTGAACAGGACAAGGCTGGGGCAGTGCAGAGAACCCCCCCAGGCCGTGTCCCTCAGCCCCTGTGCAGCTGCTGGGACTGGTGGACACTTTTCCATCCCCAGCAGCTCTCAGGGAGTGCCTCTGCTCCCTGTGTTTTCTATTAAACCTCTCACATCTTCCACGGGTTGTTTCCGTTGGCAGCCCCCGAGCCTGTCCCAGATCTCTCCCTCTCTCCCCAGTACTGGCACCGATCACAGCTCATTTTTCACTCCAGCAAGGAGTTCCAAACACACTTTACATGGTGCAAAGACCACAGCTTATCCCCAGCTAGGCAGGAAAGAAAGGAATGACCAGAGAAGATGATGAACAGCCCGGAGCATTTCAAACTGGCTCCCAGGCAGCCACAGGACCCATCCAGAGCCTGGCTCCTGCTGAACATTCCCTTTCACCAGGAGGAGGGAGCAGCTGCCTCACCTGGGGGTGCTGCACAGGATTAACCCACAGTGGCACGGGAGGGAATCTTTGCATCACCCAGGTGAAGGCATTAGACAAGAGAAGGATTTCTGTTCCTTGGAGCTGTCACCAAGAGAAATGGAAAGGCTCTGGAATAAGGAACAAGTGGCTTGCTCCATTTCTCGCAGGAGATTAAATAGACTCTATCCAAAAATAGCTGATGTACATACTTTTCTCTGGAAAATGGAGACAATTCCAAAATCAAAGGTGTCAGCCAGGGATAGAATTGATGCTGCAGAGGCAGCACAGGCAGTCAATGGGGCTGGGAGCAATTTTCATAGCAACCCCCTGGCAAAACATCTCCCACTTTGGATGTGATCACAAACCCAAACTCCGCTCGGGCTCGTGAAGTTTTCAGCCAAGGGAAGCCATACAAGAGAGAATTGCTGCAGGATGCTGCCTGGGGAGGCTCTTCCTGGGGAAGCAACAGCTCAGCACTTCTCCATGGCCTCCCTTCTGTCCCCTGCAGCCACAGGGGTCCCACGGAGCTGCTGGGGGCTCACAGACCCTGCAGGGCAGGGCTTCCTTTGGGCAGAACCCTGCAGGAGCTGATCCCAGGGAGCAAAGCCCTCTGGAGCTCCCTCCCAGCTGGGGCCAGGCCATGATTCTGCAGGGTTTCATTCCTTTCCCTCTCCACTAATCAGTAAATGAGAAACCTGTCCTGTGGTACTTCCTTTGTTGCTGTGGCCCCTTTCTCACCCAGAGCCACGGGGTTCAGGGAGCACACAATCACTTCCCCAGCTGGGAGCTGGGATGTCACACACCCCGAGCATGATGGATTCCAGCAGGGAAATACACAGTGCTGGAATGCCAGGACAGAGAAACCCATTAGCAGTGAGTCAGGAGAAGAGGTTCCAATCCCCCTCACATCTGCTTTCATCATTTCTGTGTCTGAGAGCCTGAGCTGTGCTGGGCTGTCAGAGCCCAGGGAGCTCCATCTCAGGAGAGGCTGACACCTGCTGAGCTCAGCCCTGCTCCTTCCACCTGAGGATGGGGAGAGGGGCACTGGAATGTCCAGCCCCCCTTTCCTTTTCTTGTTCAGTCTCACAGACAGGTGAAGGCACCCCCAGCTGTCTCAGCATGCTGAAGTTCTGTGCAGTGGGAGCAGAAGGAGTGGCTGAAGCCCAACTCTGCAAAGCAGGCAGTGCCTGGGAGCAGAGCTCTCCTCAGGGTGCTTTGGGTTGGAAGCACCTCAAAGTCCATCCCATCCCACCCCTGCCATGGCAGGGACACCTCCCCCTGTCCCAGGCTGCTCCAAACCCATCCAGCCTGGAGAACCACAGAGCTTCATGGACAATGAACACATTTGGAGGATGATTTGTAGGTGCCAGCTGTGCTTGGAGCTCCTCCTGCTCCCTGGGGCAAACCAGGGGTGGCAGGAACTGGACACAGCCAGTCACTACAAAAAAAAAGGATAAAATGGTTCTGTACAGAACATTTCACCTCACTCAGGTGTTTCACAGCCCTTCAGCACTGAGTCCAAGGTGGGGAGTGAGCTCTCAGGANAGCCCCTGTGCAGCTGCTGGGACTGGTGGACACTTTTCCATCCCCAGCAGCTCTCAGGGAGTGCCTCTGCTCCCTGTGTTTTCTATTAAACCTCTCACATCTTCCACGGGTTGTTTCCGTTGGCAGCCCCCGAGCCTGTCCCAGATCTCTCCCTCTCTCCCCAGTACTGGCACCGATCACAGCTCATTTTTCACTCCAGCAAGGAGTTCCAAACACACTTTACATGGTGCAAAGACCACAGCTTATCCCCAGCTAGGCAGGAAAGAAAGGAATGACCAGAGAAGATGATGAACAGCCCGGAGCATTTCAAACTGGCTCCCAGGCAGCCACAGGACCCATCCAGAGCCTGGCTCCTGCTGAACATTCCCTTTCACCAGGAGGAGGGAGCAGCTGCCTCACCTGGGGGTGCTGCACAGGATTAACCCACAGTGGCACGGGAGGGAATCTTTGCATCACCCAGGTGAAGGCATTAGACAAGAGAAGGATTTCTGTTCCTTGGAGCTGTCACCAAGAGAAATGGAATGGCTCTGGAATAAGGAACAAGTGACTTGCTCCATTTCTCGCAGGAGATTAAATAGACTCTATCCAAAAATAGCTGATGTACATACTTTTCTCTGGAAAATGGAGACAATTCCAAAATCAAAGGTGTCAGCCAGGGATAGAATTGATGCTGCAGAGGCAGCACAGGCAGTCAATGGGGCTGGGAGCAATTTTCATAGCAACCCCCTGGCAAAACATCTCCCACTTTGGATGTGATCACAAACCCAAACTCCGCTTGGGCTCGTGAAGTTTTCAGCCAAGGGAAGCCATACAAGAGAGAATTGCTGCAGGATGCTGCCTGGGGAGGCTCTTCCTGGGGAAGCAACAGCTCAGCACTTCTCCATGGCCTCCCTTCTGTCCCCTGCAGCCACAGGGGTCCCACGGAGCTGCTGGGGGCTCACAGACCCTGCAGGGCAGGGCTTCCTTTGGGCAGAACCCTGCAGGAGCTGATGCCAGGGAGCAGGATGGACCAGGGCCCTCTGGAGCTCCCTCCCAGCTGGGGCCAGGCCATGATTCTGCAGGGTTTCATTCCTTTCCCTCTCCACTAATCAGTAAATGAGAAACCTGTCCTGTGGTACTTCCTTTGTTGCTGTGGCCCCTTTCTCACCCAGAGCCACGGGGTTCAGGGAGCACACAATCACTTCCCCAGCTGGGAGCTGGGATGTCACACACCCCGAGCATGATGGATTCCAGCAGGGAAATACACAGTGCTGGAATGCCAGGACAGAGAAACCCATTAGCAGTGAGTCAGGAGAAGAGGTTCCAATCCCCCTCACATCTGCTTTCATCATTTCTGTGTCTGAGAGCCTGAGCTGTGCTGGGCTGTCAGAGCCCAGGGAGCTCCATCTCAGGAGAGGCTGACACCTGCTGAGCTCAGCCCTGCTCCTTCCACCTGAGAATGGGGAAAGGGGCACTGGAATGTCCAGCCCCCCTTTCCTTTTCTTGTTCAGTCTAACAGACAGGTGAAGGCACCCCCAGCTTTCCCAGCATGCTGAAGTTCTGTGCAGTGGGAGCAGAAGGAGTGGCTGAAGCCCAGTTCTGCAGAGCAGGCAGTGCCTGGGAGCAGAGCTCTCCTCAGGGTGCTTTGGGTTGGAAGCACCTCAAAGTCCATCCCATCCCACCCCTGCCATGGCAGGGACACCTCCCCCTGTCCCAGGCTGCTCCAAACCCATCCAGCCTGGAGAACCACAGAGTTTCATGGACAATGAACACCTTTGGAGGCTGATTTGTAGCTACCAGCTGTGCTTGGAGCTCCTCCTGCTCCCTGGGGCAAACCAGGGGTGGCAGGAACTGGACACGGCCATTCACTACAAATAAAGGAGAAAATGGTTCTGTACAGAAAATTTCACCTCACTCAGGAGTTTCACAGCCCTTCAGCACTGAGTCCAAGGTGGGGAGTGAGCTCTCAGGAGCTCCTGGCTGCAGGTTCAGCAGTGCCCAGGGCTGAGTTCTGCAGGACTCAGAGGGGTGGAACAAAACCCTTTCACTGTTACACTCTGTTAACCTTTACACACCCTCCCCTCCTTGCCTGGCCTGCCTCAATGGCTTTCATTTTCTGAAAAGCATCCTGGCCTGGAAAGGCTGCTGGGAAATCAAACCCAGCATGGTTTTATTTGGCTAAAGCTCCCCAGGCAAGTTCTGCACACCCTGAAGCCAAAGTCACTTGTGTGGTTCTCCCAAATATCCTAATTCCAACTTGCAAAGTCACAGGGATTTGGAAAGCAGCTCCAGCTTTGGCCCACCTCTGTCAGGGAATGTGAGCTGGGGTATTTGCTGGGGATTTGAGGGTCTCTGTCACTCTGAACACTCCCAGTGCCTGTGTGTGTGCACTTTGGGTGTGAAGGAGCTGTTTGCACTCTGCTGAGTCTCTGGTGCCCATCCTGCAGTCAGGGACGCAGCCCCAGCACTGTGGGACAACTTCTGCTGGAGGCACCTTCATCCACAGGGCTGAAACAGGTTCTGGGCACATCAAGTGTGACATATATTATAGCTATATCTATATATCTATATATCTATATATCTATATATCTATATATCTATATATCTATATATCTATATATCTATATATCTATATATCTATATCTGGCCATCTCCACAGAGTCTGGAGAAGCAAATGTAAAGAGTGACTAATATAACTGCTTTTTTTTAAATTAGAAAATGAGAAAATTACATGTTTCATGGAGGTTTCTAAGGTCAGGCACATTATCAGCACTGTGCATCAGTTGTGCTGTTAGTCACTTCACTGGAGGAGTTACCAAAGGCTGAGGCAGGAGCTCAGGGCAGAGCCCCCTCCTCCTGCTCATTGAGTCATTTTCTGAGTGCTCAGCTCTTCCTTCAGTGTTTGCTTGAAGCCCTCTCAGTTCTGGCTGCTGTTGGTGGGACTGCAGGGTTTGGCTCTCACAGTGGCTGCAGCTCTTCCCTCCTGCCCCATCCCCACCTTCGGCTCCTCTGGGGAAGCACCAGCCCAAGGCCACTCCTGGCCACACCACGAACCCACCAAGCAGCAGCAGCAGGAGGGGAAATATTTGAATATTTAAACCTTTAGAGAGGTGGAGCTGCATTCCCCAGAGGTGCAGAGCGTGACATGTGCAAACTCACCAATTGTGTTCAACTATTTGCACGCTCAGTTGAAATGGAGTAAAAAGTTCCCCCAGAAAGAGGAGAAGGAACATTTGGTAACACTGAACCATCTGAATTCAACTGTGCTTTTTGAGGATTTCTTGGAAATCATGCAAAACAAGAAAGAAGAAGCCATCCAGTCCATTCTCTTGCTCCAAGTCAAGATCAATTATAGTTAAATCATTCCTGATAATAGCTGCCAAAATTATCCTTAAAGACTTCCCATGATGGAGTTTCCTTAAGCTCTGCTGGCAGCTCAGGCCGTGCCTCACCATTTGAATCATTAGCAAGGTTTTCCTGATGTCTGGCCTAAACTGCCCTCGCTGAAATGGGATGTTTCATCAGATCTGCTCTCTTGAATAAAGAGCCTGATTATATTAAAAGGGATCTGCATGCACAAATTAAAGATTTCGTTTGTAGGAAACTGTTCCATCAGGAAAAACGTTTGCAGCTGCTGGATGCAAACCCCAGGAGCTGCGTGGCTGGTGCCAGGACTCAGCTGAGGGTGTCCAGGGAGCCAAGCTGCTGCTCTGCTGACAGCTGACACATGGAGGAACCCATCCCACATTCTGGAATATTCTGGGTCACTGTTTGGGCAGACTGGATGTCAGCCTGGCCCCTAAAGAGGGGGACAGGAGAGCAGGGGGAGCTGGAATTCCTTCTGCAGGTGCTGTGGAGCACTGAGCAGTTTCCTCCCAGTGCAGGAGGGGAATTGCAGGGGGAGCCTGAGGGGTCTGGGGCTCTCCTGCCACAGGGACTGAGTCTGGCTGGCCAAACTGCTGAGGTACATAAATACTGTTTTGATCAAGATTTGGAACAAATGATAAAATTAATGCTTTAAATACCATTTTGTGGCTCTCAGCCTGCCCCCTCCCCGTGCAGTGCCTTACAAGAGACAGTTGCTCTTGGATTCCTTGGAAATGAATAGAGGCTGCTTTTGTACTTTCAAACCAGTCTGGGAGAAGAAAATTGCGAGAATATTTTCAGGTTAATGAGTCTGAATTACAAAATCCAAGACGAACATGACACTAATCACTAAATCAATGCTGCTCAGAGCACACCTTCATCCTGCAAGTCTCTTCTGCTCGTTATTGTGACAGCGTGCAAAGAAGCATTTGTCAAATAAATGACATTTTTAAAAAAGAACATGGATTTCAGCAAATCATGCAACAATTATTATGTTACCAGTCCCAGGGAGAAACACTTGGGACAAATGATGATGGATTTGGAGGTAGCTTGGGGAGGTTCTGGTGTTCTCTCCATCACACCCTGCCTGACTCCCTGGGCTCCTGCTGGTGGCACATCCCTCACTGTGAGGGACCCCCCAGACCCCAGGGGATGAGGGACACCCAAAGCAGCAGGTGACACTGGCCAGGCTGGGCAGCACATCCTGGCCCAGCAGAACCCCTTTGGCAATGGTGAGAGGTGGTGGAGAGGCCACTGAGGAGCTGAAGGGCTGGGGGTGGGTGAGGGGACCCTGCAGTGACACAGGAACAGCCACAGGCTCTGCCAGGGTGACACAGGGACAGTCAGGGTGACACAGTGACAGCCAGGGTGTCACAGGCACTGCCAGGGTGACAGACACAGCCACAGACAGTGCCAGGGTGACACAGGGACAGTCAGGGTGTCACAGACACTGACAGGGTGACACAGGCACAGCCAGGGTGACACAGGGACAGCCACAGGGACAGCCAGGGTGACACAGGGACAGCCAGGGTGTCACAGACACTGCCAGGGGGACACAGGCACCGCCAGGGTGACACAGACGCTGCCAGGGTGACACAGACGCTGCCAGGGTGAGTGGCACAGCCAGGGTGTCACAGGAAGCAGCAGCAGCAGGAGGGCACTGCCAGGGTGACACAGGCACCGCCAGGGTGACACAGGAACTGCCAGGGTGAGTGGCACACAGGTGCCAGGGCAGGAGGACACAGGTGTCTGTGCACAAACCACCCTCACCCTCTGCAGCTCCACAATCTGCTCTGAACTGAGCAGGAATTCTGCACACGGAGCAAATGGTTGTACACAGACACTGGGATGTGCCAGGGGCTCTCCTGCACCCACAGGCCCTGGCCAGGCTGGAAGGGAAGGTTTGGTGAACCCCAAAGGGATCCCCCCCAAGGGATCTCCCAAAGGGAGAGCATTTTATTTAATATTTAATACTTAATGTTTAAATATAAAGTGAAGCCCACGTTCTTCTTGGGGAAAAGCAGATGAAACCCCTGGGTCTGTGTCACCCTTCAGGGACAGCCAGGCCTTGCTGGCACAGCAGAGGCACTGACAGACCCTCCTTGTGCTGCTGGGCCCCTCCTGCCACGTCCCCAGCAAAGGCAGGAACCCAAACACCAAATCTCATCATCCCCTGGCCAGGCTGGGCACAAAGAGCCAAACCCAGCAAACGTGGAGTGGCCCAGAGGCCCCAAAGCTGAGCTGGGCTTCTCCTCCCTAAGAGCTGAACGTGGCACTGAAGGCAAAGAGGAAACTCTTCTGGGGGACAGAACCACAACACAACTCCTTCAGCTGCTCCACAGATTGCTGACATTTCCAAGGACTCTGTATTTTGAAAATACCATTCAATAAGTGGTATTCTCCAGAAGTGCTTTTTTGCATCTTTCCCTCTACCCAGCAAATGTTTTTCTCCAGCACTTTTACCAGGAGAGAAGTGTCTGGTGCTGGAGAAAATTCAGTTTTGCACTTTCAAATGCAAATATTAACACAAGCAGCCTGGCTTCTCTTGCTGCTTTTGGCAACACAACGTGAGTTTTTTCAGCTACAGGCAGAACTGTCACAGTCTGAATAGCAAATATTAAATAACCACGGAAAAATACTCAGAATTAACTCAAGGAAATAAAAATAGGGAAAAAAATATTATCCTGGTATTACAGGAGGAGGAAAATAGAGTAAATTGGAAAAATGGGAGCAGCAGAGATCGAGTTGCAGAGGTTAATTCTGGGAGACACTTTGCAGAGTGTTGCATTCCAAAGGGCCCAGCAGTGCAGGCTGGAACAGTGGGTTTGGTTTGGTTGGTTCTGCCTCTCATTGAGTACATTCTGCTCTCACTGCACACAAGGTGAATGGTTTGGAGTCTTTTCAGTGCCTTTTGTTCTACTCCAAAGTGCCTCACGTCAATTGATGTACAACGAGCCTGTGTTTGCAGCTCCTAATTACACACAGACAGGGACAAAAAATTCCCCCAAGGATGAGCTGAGAGATTGTGTTCCTGTGGAGATGCACTGTGATCATCTTTTCTCAGAAACCAGCGTTTCCACTGGCCCAGGGGGAAGTTTGGTCCCTTCCAGGGTAAGAGCTGGGCGAGAGGAGGGACCACTGAAGGTGGTGCTGGGGCTCCTCTGCCACCACAGGAGCCCAGAGCTGCCCCCAGAGCCTGGGCTGGGTGTGCCCAGGGTGTCCTGGCTCTGGGGATTTACCCCAGGATTCACCTCAGGATTTACCCCAGGAGTGCCCAGAACTGGATTTACCCCAGGATTTTCCCCAGAATTCATC
>VWYE01024479.1:17795-41370 GCA_013398995.1 Alaudala cheleensis | reverse complement strand
TTCCTGCAGCCTGGAAAGGCAGCTCTCCTTGCTCTGAGAGCAGTGAGGGCAGCCTGAGGTACTTCCAGAGAGCTGATTGTGATTAAAGACCCCAAGCAGTGGCAGGAGGAGGAAGAGGAGGAAGAAGGAGCAGTTTGGTCCTGCTGCCCTTTCCTTCCTTTCCTCTGCACACCACGGTGCTCAGGAGAGGGGCCTTAAAGATCATCCCAACCTTTCCCCTGAGCTGCAGCAGCCAGGAATAACCCCAGGCCAGACTGGTCTGCCCAAGGCCACCCCAGGGAGTGTCCCCTGCCCTGTCCCCTGCCCTCATTTATTGTCCCCTCTCTCTCTGGGGTTCCCAGCCTGCCCCACGCCATTCCCTTCCCAGTTCCAAGGAAGTTCTCCTGTCCCAGCTCCTCACAGAGCCCCAGAGCGTTCCCAGCTGCCTGGCAGGTCTGGGGACCTCTGCCAGCCCTCCCCACTCGGATCCCCACGGGCCAGGGACCTGTGCCCTGCTGTGGCTGCCAGTGCTGGCAGAGGCTGGCACGGGGTGACAGGAGCATCCAGGCAGGAGTGCCAGGGCTGGGAATGCTCTTCTCCATAACAACCCCTTCAGGAAATGAGAAGAAATGGATTTTCATTCAGTAAACATTCCACAGGTGACATCTGTGTCATGGCAGAGCCGCTGCTGTTCCCCATTCCCCACAGATCCTTCCTCCCGGCTCCTCATGGCAGGAGCTCCATTCCCCGTGATTCTTATCCTGCTGGCAGCGAGTGCCATTTATAACTCAGACAGGCTGTTTCCATTTTTACTTTGACCAAACTCCGCTGGTTTCTGCAGAGAGATCCCTGCACTTCTCAGGCAGGAGGGAAATGGAGCATCTCCAGCTCCAGGAGATGTCAGAGGCTCTGACCCCCATTTCCTGCTCCTCCTCCACCCCCGGGGGTTCAGGGCTGCGAGTGAAACCCTCGGGATTCGCTGAACCTGCTTTATTCATTTATTTCCTTCTCCCCAGCGCCGCATCTCTTGAATGGTGCAAAATGCACATCTGAGGGATGAGAAAAGGCGAGTGAAGGAGCCGAGCGCGAGTGTGGGAGGTGATAAATGGGCGCACATCACTTTGGCAGAGGGAGGGATGAGCTCATGCGCTGCTCCCCTCCAAGCGCACAGAGCCCTCCCCGCATCCCCGCATCCCTCAGCCGCTGCCGGGGGGTGCTGGGAGCGTCCCCCAGCCCGGGACGGGCAGTGCTGGGCCGGGGAAGGGGCAGTACCACCCCCGGTCTGTCACCGCCGCCCTTGTCACCTCTGCCCTGCCGAGCAGCCCGCGGTGAGCAGGGGGTACCTGTGCGTTTCCTTCTCACCCAGCCCCGCACGGGCTCCAGCTCCAGACACTGCCTGGGGAGCTGCAGCCCCGTGGGTTTGTGAGAGAAATTGGGAAAAAACGGTTTCACTCCTTAGGAAATTAATGAAGATTTTGCATTTCGTGCTAACGCTCAGCGTGTTCCCAGCCCTGAGCAGCAGCTCCCGGTGTCCAGTCACTGATCAGCAGCTCCCGGTGTCCAGTCACTGACAATCGGGGGTGTTTTGGAGCTGTGCCGGGGTGGGTGGCCCTGCAGGGGGTTCTCAACCACAGGGAAAAGAAGGAACTGGGGGGGGAAAGAGCTTCAGAGCTTTCCAAGACCTTCATCATTGTTTAATGCTTGAACAAGCTGAGTGAAACGAGCTGGGAAATCAAGGTGGAACCCGAGCTGGGGAATGAAACAGGAGCTGGGCTTTGTCCCCAGAGCTGCTGTCTCAGGAAGAGCAGCAATAGAAGTGCAGCTCCCCGTGCTTCTCACGGGTAAATGGCAGCAGTTTCATTATCAGAGTCACTGCATGCCTTGGATGGAGATAAGGTGCTGGTGCATGAAAAATAACTGAAAATATTTTATTTAAGAGACGTGCTCAGGTGAGCTCATTTCCTTTTGCCTGGCATTAATTTTTTAATCTCTCTGCTGCTGCTTTCCTTCCACTTCTCTTTACAGCACAGTTATTTAAAGCTTCAGTTTATGGTTACAACCCCTCTGCAAAATTTTAAATACATACTAATGCATCATTAAATACGAATTAATTCATTCTTTCCACGTGTCATTGCTATTAACTCCCATTTGAAGTTAGCTCTTCTCTCTGCACGGGGCAGGATTTGGCATTGCCACAGCCCTGCTCCACATCTGCTGCTGCTGCTCCATTCACAGCTGGACTGGGCAGAGAAATCCTGCAGATTCAAAAGAATTCCTGAGCACTGGAAGGCTCTGGGAGCCTGTGCTCACTCAATATTTCAGTGCAGAACATTCCTTGAAGAAACACCCTGTACCTGTCTCCCTGTGCCTGAGCAGGCAGGAAAAGTTTCCCTTTTCACGGTGGTGAAACATTCAGAAATTTCCATGCCTTGGCAAGGCAGTGGATCCAGAGAAAATACAGCATTTGCAGCCAAGGTCTGAACTTTCCCCTGACTGCAGGAGAAACTCTGTCCTGAGGAGAGCTGGGACCCCTCCAGCCCGGCAGGGTCCTGTATGATCCCTGCCATGAGCAGGCACAGAACTGTGCCACAAACCCCTCTGATCACTGATGAACCCCCAAATCCGCCCCACCAGCTCCATTCTTAGCACCTCTGCTGCCAAGCTTTCTGCTCCAGTGTTCTGTGTGCTGCCTCCCAGCTGCCCATCCATCCATCCATCCATCCATCCATCCATCCATCCATCCATCCAGGGCAGCGAGGAAAACCCTGCAGGAACTACAGCGAACCTCGTGCCAACGATGATTGCTGTGTGTTAACAGGCAAAATAACGCTGCCATTCATGCTGGGAGAGGCAGACTTTCAGCTTCTCCTCAAGAGAGGTGCCTTGCAGGAGCTTTTTCTGCTACACTGGGTTTTAGTTGAGCTACCAGTGCAAGGAGATCTGTTTGCAGGAGTTAGGTTATTTGTGCTGCACGGGTACAACAAGGCTCTGAGAAAAGACATTCTGATCCTCCTCTCCTCTCCTCTCCTCTCCTCTCCTCTCCTCTCCTTTTTGTTAATTTTCCTTACAAGGCTGAACTCTGCACCAATACAAGATTTATCTGAACACATTCCCCAGTGCTGACTCTACAAAGGTTTTCACTCTTTTATTCCCTTTGCTTTCCTGCTCCTCTCCCCACAGCAGAGAGATCAAGGCTCTCCTCTCAGGTGAGTCCTGCAGTTGCCTGTCCCGCTGCAGACACAGAATTCCAGTGGCTGCTGTGTCACTCACGCTGCTGGCAGCTCCCAGGGCTGCAGGAATTCCCATATTCCTCCTGGGCACGTGCTGGTGGCTTGGGGAGCTCTCCCTGCTCCAACACCCAGCACTTCAGTCACTGTTTCCACTTCTGATTCACTGATTCACTGCTCCAGTTAAACGGACCTCGAACCCTGGGGCTGTGATTTTGAGTTATTTTGCCTTCTAGGAATGTCGGGCTGGTTGTCTGTACCTGCCATGGAGCTCTTCCCACAGGCTGTGCCGGGGATTTCAAGGTTTGGATTTCAAAGGAACTGCCCGTGGGGAATCATTCCAGCCTGAGGACTCAGAGCCATCACTTGTTTTTAAGTGAGGTGAGGCTGCATCTTGTATTCATTTTGTTGCCCTCGGTATTCAGTGTGTTACAGCTGTATTTTGGAACAGCCTGTGCTCAGCTGACATGCACACAGCTCTGGGAAATGCTGTTTGCAGCCCTGGCCAGGGAAAGCCCTTTGTGCAGTGACCCAGAGGAAATTCAGGGTGCAATGAGGGCAGTGGTGCCCTGCGGAGCTCTCCCTGTGCCCGGGGCACTCGCAGCCCCTGCAGGGCTCAGGGAATTCCAGGGTTCACTTCACAAGGTCTGGAGCAGCTGGAAGTGGGGAAATGCAGCTCAGCAGAGCCCAGATGGGAAGAGCAGCTGGCTCTGGGTCAGAGCAGGGGAGCAGAAAAGCTGCTGAGGGTGAGAAGGGTGAAATGGGAGTGCAGGAGCAGAGCTGCAGTTGGCTGGGTGCTCTGCACAGGAACCTGCCCCAAAAAGGGGCATTTGGGATTTGCCACAAAAAAAACCCCAAAAAAACCCACAAGAAATGTTTCCAAACCTGAGACAGAAACAGGCACCTCAAAGTGGAGTGATTTCGTAAACTTTTAAAGGCTTCAAAGGTGAGGTCCAAGTCACAGGTGAGCTCCAGCCATCAGAGCTGCCCTGTTTAACCAAGGCACGAGCAGAGGAGGGACATGAAGCTGGAGAGGAGCCACAGAACTCCTGTCCAAGGCTCGCTGAGGGCCCAGGGGGATGTTTAACATTTCACAGCTGCAGTCACTTCACCAGGAGGGATAAATGTTTGCTCCACATCTCACGGAAGAATCAACAGGTCAGGACAGAAATCCAGGTCTCCCTGAGTGTCCCCATGTCTGGGATCAGAGGAATCCCAGGCAGGGCTGGGGCAGGGCCAGGGCTGCTGTCACAGCTAATGAGCTGCTCACAATTAACCCCATTTCAGGGGGCAGGATCCCCCACCCTGACACAGGGACACCTCTGCTTTCCTGGGCTGGCTGTTCCCACCACTGCTGGGTAATTCATTTTATTTTCATTTGAATTAAATACTTTGTTGTCATCAAACGTTGGAATTCTTTTTCATTTCAGGTGCTGATTGATATCTAAATCCATATAAACTCTGGAACTAAACCATTTTGAAAGAGATTTCTGCATATTTAAAAAAAAAAATCTCGAAAGCCAAATCCCTCTCTAAAACAAACACAAGCCTCATTGGGGTTTTCTGCAAGTTTAATCCCTCTATTTTAAAATGAAAATAATTGCTAGCTTAAGTCCCAAACAGGTTTTATTCTCTTGAATAGAAACTTCCCACCTGTGAGTGAATAGGTATTCACATATTTCCTTCATATATTCTAGAAGAAATGAGCCAAGAAATGAATTCAGGCTTGTCCATTTGTCCTGGAGGGGGATAATTGGGGATTTGGAGAGCAGGGAAGGAGCTTTCCCACTCCAGCTTTGTGAGCCTTTTCCTTGTCAGCACAAGGCAGAGGTTTTCCAGCAGTTCAGCCTGGACACTCCATTGAAAACAAACAAATAAATTCAGTTTTAGGGTAAATGGCTCAGGCTCAGCCTGACATGAATTCTGTACAGAATTGTGAATTTAACTCTTCAGTAATGGCAGGAAGAGCCACCTCCCCCAGCCTGAGGGACACACAGCAGGGCAGGATGGAAACAGAACACCTGGGGGATGGAGAAACTCCTGGTCCACAACACACAAATAAACTCCTTTTGGCCCTGTGAGCCTTTCCTTGCCTGTTCCCAGAGCTCAGCCAAGGACCTGAGCTGTTCTGAACACCTCAAACCATGAAATCCATCTCTTTTAGGTGACCTGAAGATGTTTTGATGCCAGTCCATGCCAGGGAGGGGCCCTGGCAGGCAGTCCTTGGGCAGGCTGGCATCCTGCCTCTCCTGGCACCTCTGCTGATCAGTAAACACAGCGTAATTTGTGTCACTGAGATGATTTGCAATTAAAAACTTATTAACAAAGTGCAACGATAACAAGAGCAATAAAATGCCAAGATGTGGAATTGCTTAATTATGTGAAATAGTTCTACCAAACCCAGGGCCCCACGGAACATTTTCCCCCCTCTCTGATGAACAATCAGTTCCCTCTGAATTCTAATTAGCCTCAGTAACGCTGATCCCTCTCAAGTCTGAGCGGCAGAAAATGCAAAATGTTTCATTAAAGCTGTGCCTGCAGGCAGCAGGGGCTGTGCAGGGAGCAGGGATGGCCCAGGCCAGCCCCCAAAATGTCCAGGGGCAGCAGCAGCAGGTCCCTTCCAGGCCAGAGGCACCTGTGAGCTGCAGGGAGCCACTGTCACAGCAGCCTCTTGCCCAACCTGCACCTTCCCAGCAGATTAAGTGTGGGAGCTTATCCAGACCTGTTCTAAAGCCTATTTGATCTCGAAATAGGACTGAAGAATCCAACAAGAAGAGGCTTGCAGGAGATTTTCTTGTTTCATCGACACTGGAAAGGCAAGAATTGGAAATTCAAGAACAGACCCCCTTCAGCACCTTCCTTTTGCCAAGATTACAAAGTCCTGAAGCACTTGAAAATGAGATGACAGCTCCTCTGATCTGCCAAGCCCGAACCGCTCCCCAGCCCCGGCAACAACGAGCACAACAAAAACCACTCGGGAGAAAGTTCTGGGAATTTTGGCACTACGGACACGGATCCCTCATCCCTCTGCCGGTGTCACATCCCCTCCTTGCTGCGGGAGAGCAGCTCTGCCTCCCGAATTGTGTGAATCTCCCTGGCTTTGGTGTTTGCTGCAGCACCCTCAGGCCCTCTGCGCCTTCCCTGGGGATGCTGCGGGACAGGGACAGGGACAGGGACAGGGGCATGGCATAGGGAATGGCCACACTCAGAGCTTGCTCACACAAAGTTCCAGGCCAGTCAGGGAAAAATTTGCTGCTGCAAAGGAATTTCCTTCCTCTAAAGCCCTTCTTGTGTTTGAGAGTCCCTAAATTCTCCTCCTGCCTCGGAAAGCAAAAGCCTTCGGCCCCATTGTCCCTTGTGTCTCCCCACGAGGAAGGAAAATAAAAAGTTGTATGAAGTAGGAGAGATCTGCAGTATCGCCTGCAAGAATGAGAGAAGCTGGAAATAATTCATCTGCTCCCGGGCAGCCCAGCACGCAGCCAGGTGTAATTCCTGAGAGGAAGAGTTTAGGAATTTAACTCCTATTTCCCCCAGCCCCGGGGTGCGGCTCCAGCCCGTGTTTGCAGTTCTGTAACATCACCAGTGGGAAATGAAGCAGAGTGACTCCGGCAGGGCCGGCCGGGGTGCTCAGAACAGCCCGAGATGCCCAAAGGCAGGGCACGGGGCAGGAGTGCTCGGGAACGGCTCCCGGGGCTTCTGTCCTTGTCCTTGTCCCCGAGGCTGCCGGGGACACAAACCCCGGGGTCACTGACAGCATCCCGCACAGCCCGCCCGGGTCTGGGGCTCGGGGTGCACACCTGAGGGCAGGTACGGAGCAGGAATGCTCGGGAAAGGCTCCCGGGGCATTTATCCGTGTCCTTGTCCCCAGCCCCAGGTCACTGGCAGCATCCCGCACAGCCCGCCCGGGTCTGGGGCTCGGGGTGCACACCTGAGGGCAGGTACGGAGCAGGAATGCTCGGGAAAGGCTCCTGGGGCATTTATCCGTGTCCTTGTCCTTGTCCCCAGCCCCGGGTCACTGACAGCATCCCGCACAGCCCGCCCGGGGCTGGGGCTCGGCTCGGGGTCCCAGCCCGGGGCAGGAGCAGAGCCTGGCGGTGCTGCCCGGCCCCGGGCTCTGCTCAGAGCCGGAGTTTCCTCCCGCAGAGCGGGGCTGAGCTCAGCTCCCTCCCTCCTGAGCCATTCACCGACACGGGGCAGAGCTCCTTTCTGTGCGTATCATTCACGGAGGCTTTCAGACTTCATCCACTCCTCCCCACTGCTTCGCCATTTCAATCCCAAGGACAATTTTCTCCCTCTCTGGGTTTTGTCCAAAGCCCGTAAATTACCGTGTGTTAGCGCCTAATCCGCGTCCGCCTCCCCAGCCCATTCACAGCCCTGATTACCTCCCTTCAACCTCCGGCTCATCTCCCTTTCAAACCCTTTCACCTCATTTACCTTTCCCTTTCTCATTGTCCTATTTTAAGGCTCAAGATGTCTTTGCCATTCTCACTTTTACTTTCAACATATGGGAAGCAGAAGAACTCAGAGAACCCCAAATTTCTTTCAGTCCCTGTTATTTGCCCAGTGCCCCCAGTGATCCCAGTGATCCCAGTGATCCCAGTGTTCCCAGTGATCCCAATGATCTCAGCATCCNAGAACCCCAAATTTCTTTCAGTCCCTGTTATTTGCCCAGTGCCCCCAGTGATCCCAGCGTCCCCAGTGCTCCCAGTACTCCCAGCGCCCTCAGTGCCCCCAGTGATCCCAGCGTCCCCAGTGCTCCCAGTGCTCCCAGTGCCCCAGTGCTCCCAGTGCTGTCAGTGTCCCAAGTGCCCCCAGTGCCCCCAGTGCTGTGTCCCTCAGTCCCGGAGATTCCTGCCCCAGGGCTCCCTGGGCTCCTCCCAGTCCCAATCGCAGCTCTCCACAGTGCCACACGCTGTGTCCCTCACCCCGGGGCTGCCTGTCCCTGCCGCCATTCCTCAAACACCCGAACCTTTCCCGTGTTTTCACTCCCGGGCCGGTGCCCGGGGACAGCAGGGACACGGAGCACACGTGTGCCACTGCTGGGGGGGTTTTCCCACACGGCTCTCCCCGGGATATTTCCTGTCCCAGCTGCACAAACCAGTCGGGTCACAGGGAAGCACCCTGAGATCAGGACTGAGTGGGGAACTCCCAGCGAAGAGCGCTCACACGCTGCCCGTCATCTCACACGGCCCCTTGGCAGCCAGACAGAGCCTTTTCAACACGCCTTTCATGCACTTATTGACTTTAATTAGGGACTACGTGGCCGAAAGTGAAGGCAGGAATTAGAGATAATCCCCGAACGAAGGGAAGTCGGTTCCTCTCACACCTGGGGCTCTCCCCTCTCACGCCAGGGTTTGTCCCACCCTGTGCTGGAGCAGGATCCCAGAGGGTCCCGCTGTGTCCCCAGTTCCCACACTGTCCATCATCCCTGGGGCTCTGTGGGACACAGGAGCACCCCCAGGTGGGATTTGTGCAGCTCCCCTGCTCCTGGTGCTGCCCTGTGCAGGAGCACAGGCACCTCTTGGTTCCTTTTAGCAGCCACTGAAACCAAATCACTAAAACTTGGACGTGACTTTAACCAATCCTCTGAACTCTTGTAATCCCTTAATGTGATGAGGCATTTTGACCTCAGAGCAGTGGGTGGATGAATGCCACCCCTGCCTTTGCCAGAATTACTCCTCAGAGTCTCACACAGAACAGAAAATCTCAAAATGCCAAGTTTAGCCTGAACCTTTGGGGTTTTCTCCACAAATAGCAGCCCCTACTTTTTTCCCCCTGTGGTAAAAATCAATTATCCTGAATTTTCTTTTCAACACATTTTTCCTTTCATGTTACTGTGCCAGAGAAATTATCAAATTTCTCCCCCCCACATATTCATCACTCCTCTCTTTTCACGTACATCTTTATTTTCAGGTAAACATCTGGATATTACAGGATTTAAACTCACCATTCCTACCAGAGGGAGCCTGGCTTTGCCAGCAGTGGGTGAGACAGGGTTAGCAGGACATCCCTGCAGGGCTTTTGGCTTTCACCAGCTTTGCCCAATGGAAATATTGTTGTGATTTGGGTGCCTGCACACAGGAAACACAGAGCATTGGTGGCATCCCACTGGCTGGAGAAAAAATCCAGTAAATTATCTCTGGATTTGGTGTAGCCTGGAGAAACTGAAGGCTACGATTCAAAACTATATTTAATTTATCATCTCCTTGTTAAAAAGGCCTAAAGGCTGCATCCTGAAGGAGAGAGTAAATCCCAAAGGGAGAGAGCACATCCCTAAGGGACAAACTCCACTGCTGCATCCCCAGAGAGAGGGAGGCTGCCCCCGCAGCCCGTGCTGGGACATTCCAGGCACCTCCAGGGATGAGGAACGCTGGAATGAGGTGACTCCCGAGCCCTGGGAGCTGCTGGTCACCCCAGGATCCCTTGGTCTTTCCCCAGTGCTAACCAGAGAATGTCCTCTACATCCTGCTGTCATTAACAGCTGATGAATTTAGCTAATAATCCAACCTTTTGTAATCTTCAAAGATCTGTTTGTTCTTGCCAAGGCACCTCAGTTTGCTAATTAACATAGGCTAATTGAATCCCCAGTTCCCTGTGCACCCCGGTATCTCCTGCACTGACCCAGCCTGAGGGGTGGCTGTGGGGCAGCCCCTGCTGCAGCTCTGCGGGGTGATGGGCACACAGCCCCTCTTCTGCTGTGCCTCTCCTCACCCTGCTGCTCTCCAGACCCCAGCTGGGAGCTGCAATTCCCACTCTGAATTGGCAGGTTGAGCTGGGACCCAGCAGAACATCGCTGTCCATTGGCCAGAGCAGCAGGGAGGAGATCTGCAATCCCCACAGCCCTGAGCACACGGAGGAGCACACGGGAAACCCCCGGGCAGGGCTGCAAACAGACAGAAAATGCTGTGACACTGCCCAGCCCCGGCAGCTGTCCTGCCCTGAGCCACCACCCCTGGGCAGGGTTTCCAAACCATCGGGATTTACACCGGCTCGTGCCATTTACAACATCCCTGCACTGCACCCTGCAGGAGAGAGGCTTTGTTTGCCATTGTTTGGATCCCTGACACGGCCCGAGACCTCAGCCCCTTCCCAAATCCAGTCCTTGCTTCAATAACTGTGAGGATATCCCGGGGGGAGCAGCAGCTACAGAAGGATGAGCTGATGGATTCCAGCCCGATTTCTGTGTTACAGCTCTTGGAGAACCCGACACTCAGCTCCCGTGAAATGAAGGTGCACAGAGCCCCAGAGTGCTGGAGAAAGGCTCACAAAGGGGCCTTTGTGTTCTTTTGGCATTCTGCTCATCCCAGACCCGTTTTCTGTCTGAAGCATCCCTTTTATCCTGCTCTGATGCAGCACACACCACATCTGCCTTTGCCCACGCTCCTGGATGTTCTCAGGGCAGTTTTCCACAGAGACTTTTGCTGTGCAGCTCCGAGAGCAGTGGCTGAGCCCCTGAGCTCCCAGGAGGAACTGCCTGGGCTGGGGACCCTGCAATCCAGCCTGCAGCAGCCTCCACCCCTGCCTGGGCAGGGCAGGAGCTGAAGTTTAACCAGAATTCCTCCTCATCCCCATTGGGGAGCCCGAGGTTTCCTCACACAGCCCCAGCAAAATTGTTCAGGAACAATTTCAGAGGCAGCAAAGGGGGACCCCGCGGGCTGGGCTGTGCCAGGTCAGCAGGGACATTGCTCTGAGGGATGTCCTGGCAGCCTGTGGGCACTGCAGCACGGGGGGACCCTGCAGGGCTGGCCTGGGCTGCTCAGCCAGCTCTCCCAGGGGCTGTGAGCAGTGACCCTCACCCAGGAGCATCTCCTGTTCTTATCAGCCTGCTCAGCACAGAAAGCAGGACTGGGATCAGTCCTACCTGAGTGTCTGGTTACACCTGGAGACACCTCGTCCATCATCCCTCAGGGATCCCATCAAATCCATGACCTGAGTCCTGCCAGGATCCTGCTGCCCCATCCCCTCCTGGCTTCATTCCCACCTCCCCTGGGCCAGGTGAGCACTTCAGCCCCTCTACTCTGGCTCCATCCCCTTTTGGGAGCTGCAGCAGAGGGCTGGCAGCCACACCCAGCCTGCAGCTGCTGTGCCATGGGAGGCAGGCTGGAACCCCCCCGGGGCCAGCAGCAGCAGCTCCCTGGGCTGGGGAGTCACTGCAGGACAAGGTGACCCTGCCCTGGCAGCAGGCAGAGCTGCAGATGGCCCAGCCTCCTGCTGGGGAGGAAAAGGTTCAGTCAAACGCTGACATTGCAGTGTCTGTGACTGCAGGGACCTCATCCAGAGCACCTGGCAGGGACACCCACAGGTACAAGGCACGGAGTGCAGGGGATCCTGAGGGAGCTGGAGGCCACAGGGGGATTTTTCCTCAGGGATGTTTCACAGGTAAATCTCAGACCATGAAATGAAATCACAAGCTCTGTGTGAAAGCCCTCTGCACGTGGGGGTTGTTGCACCCCAGGTTTCCCTTGTCACTCAGTGCTGAGGAAATCTTTTCTTGAGAAAACCCAAAGTCCCCAAATTCATTATTGTCATCCACTGCTGTCCTTTGAGCACAAAACACCGTAATTCACTTCTCCAGGGCACACCTGTCTGGAGTTCATCAAAGTAAAACTTTAAGGAAGTACCTTTTAAAACCAAAGAAGTTTTAGAAGATGGTGTTTAATTTTTATTGCAGGTGCTGTCCTCTATTTGTCACGTTGGGAAACATTTGCACCGGATACTTTGGAAATGAAGTCGTGACCTTTAATAACTGCATTTAGCCTAAATGAATAAATAGAGCTGGGAGTGAATTGAAAGTCTGGTGCTAACCAGAGTATATCCTCTCTATCCTGCTGTCATTAACAGCTGATGAATTCAGCTAATCATGTCAGAGGACATCGTCAAGGTTGATGGACCCAGAGCTTGTCCTTGTTTTGACAGAGTTTCCATGGAAGAGGGTTTTTTAGGGAAAGCCATTCCCCAGGCAGTGAGAGTGGTCTCCCAGGAGCAGATCTGCATGGATGGGCACTGGGAGATGGGTAAAACAGGATTTATTATTTTCCTTTTCTTTTAAAAGCTCAGATTCTGATCCACCCTCATGTTCAGCTCTGGTTCTTTGCCAGGACTCAGCTCAGCCCCTCACAGCTCCCCACGGTGCCATGAACAGCAGAGCAGAGCAAAGCCTCCCAAATCCTGTCAGGAATTGTTCTCTGCTCTTCCTTTGCTCCATCCTCTGGCACCAGGTCTTTTCTGGCCCCTCTGGCTCTCCCTGCCTGGCATGAGCCCTTCTCTGGCTGTTTGGGGTTATTTGCAGGACATTTAATACCAGTGAATAATCTGCAGAGCTGCTGGGCAGGACTGAGGAATTATCAACCAAGAGGCTAAAAGATTCACAGAGATTCAGCTGGCAAAGGCTGGGAAAGGCTGGGAAAGGCTGCCCTGGCCCCTCTCTGAGTGACAAATTCCAGTGGCAGTGGCAGTGGCTCAGCTGGGAATGCCACCAGGGCAGGGCCTGCTCACCTGGATTTTGTATTTGGCACAGTGACCTGGCTTCAACCAAATGTTCCCAAGCCAGAGGGAGTGAGAGCTCACCTCAGGGTCCCCTTACTGAGGGGCTGCCTCGTGTTTTCTGATGGAACTGCATCTAATTGTGAAATCAGGAACTACAACTGGAACATTATAAAAAATGTACATCCATCTTTAATTTTACAGAAAAAAAATACATTTATTTAGCCAAAATTTTAATCTGAAGCCACTTCAGGGAAATAAGGACTGTGGCTATAAATCACTCAGCATTGGTGTGGAGAAGCAAGGAGATTCTGGACATGTTTTTATGTTTTTCATATTATTCTGTGCAAGATAAGCTCTTACTTTATTTGAAATATCTCTGCCTTGATCTCCTCGATGAAACGAAAAGGCTTGGTGAAGTCAAGAGGAAAAATGTGTTTGTAGGGTGAGTGCAGGTGGAAATAGCAAAAGGAACACAGGAATAGGGAGTGTCAGCACGAAACCTGGGCTGGGGCCTGCTCCTCCTGGAGACCAGCACAGGGAAGGGAAGGGAAGGACAGAAAAATGTTGAAGTACTTGGATTCGGTTCAGATTTGCAAATATCTGAGATTTTGCAGGACCCCACAAGTTGGGATTTTTTTAAAAATAATGTCACAGAATCACAGAGTGGTTTGGGCTGGGAGGGACCCGAAACCCACCCCAGCCATGGGCAGGGACCCCAAACCCACCCCAGCCATGGGCAGGGACCCCAAACCCACCTGTGCTATGACAGGGACCCCAAAGCCACCTGTGCCATGGGCAGGGACCCCAAACCCACCCAGTGCCACAGCAGGGACACCTTTCCCTGCCCCAGGCTGCTCCCAGCCCTGTCCAGCCTGGCCTGGGGCACTGCCAGGGATCCAGGGGCAGAGGGGATGTCACCCAGAGCGGGGTCACACAGCAGAACACCCACACAAAGCTGGGAATTCTGTCCTTTGAAGGTGAACATTCTCTCCCATTTTGCCTCCAGGAGGCCTCTCCATGGAGCTCTGTATTCCTGTGGCCCTGACTAAGCTGTGAATTCATTAGAAAGCCACCTTTTCCAAATTAATAATCATTAAACAAAACACTCTGAAGTGTTAAACACCATCCCACGAGGTGCACTCTGGTTATTGCAGTGACAGAGGCCAAGCTCTCACCTCAATACCAGCACAACTCAAAGCCAATCCATCATTTAGTGGGAATTGCTTTGTCTGACACGAGCACGGCTGAGATGGAAACCTGGGCCCTGCTTTGCCAGCTCTAATGAAGTTCAATTGTGCAGAGCACTTGAAAGCTTTTTTTCTCTGCAGTCTGCAGTGTGTACAGCCAGGAACAGTGGTCATTTACAAGAGAAAAAAGCTGAACACCAAAGCTGAACACATGGAGATGCTCAGGCCGCCGGGAATAAAATTCTCCAATTAAAATAATAATAAATGCAGAATATCCCCTCCCTTAATTAATTGGTTAAATAAACAGTGAGACTAGGTGAAATACTGCCATGATTATTTAACACAGAGAAAAATCAAGAAGGTTGACTGAATAACAATTCCTCAATTAACACACAATGAAGAACATTTGAGTTTTAATTAATCCTTATTGGCACTGCAGTAACTTCCACGGAGAATCTATTCTGACTCATTTCATGGGCAGGCCTTTCAAGTTTAGGTAATTTTAACATTTGGTGTCCAATATAAATCTCCTTATTAAAGCTGATACAAATAGAGGGATTAGGCTCAGACCCCAGGGGCACTTGGGGAGCAGTTTCCTCACTCAGAGCATCGCTGCTGTTGACAGAACACGGCTCCATTTCCTGCCCTGCTGATGAGAAATGCTTTGCATCATCATCTCCATCATTATTATTATTATTATTACAATTATTTGAAATCCTTTCTTGTGAGTGGTCAGGAACAGATAAACTGAACCTGGCAGAGCAGCTGGGGCTGCCCCTGGATCCCTGGCAGTGCCCAAGGCCAGGTTGGACATTGGGGACACCCTGGGGACAGTGGGAGGTGTCCCTGCCATGGCTGGGGTGGCTCTGGGGGGGCTCTGAGGTCCCTTCCCACCCAAACCAGTCTGGGATTCTGTGCAATGAATAATTTTAACTTCTGGAGTTTGGTGACATGAACATGGATAATCTAATGGAAAAAATGAAATGGAAAAAAATCTTTAAGCACAATGACACCGTTACAGGCAGGACTGGGTAAGAAATATTGTAAAAGCCCTTTCAGAGAAGATCCAATAACTCCACAGGTAAATGTTGCTTTTATGAACAGCACCTGCAGCACTTGTGCTGCATTCAATCCTCAAACCAATTTCTGAGTTGTGAGTGAGGAAGCTGACAAACAGCTCCTTGTCCTGCAGTGAGACCACAGACCCTTTACAATTTTAATTCTGCTCTTTCATAACCTTAATTTCTCCTTCTTGCTCAACAGAAGTCTTTATGTTTGGATTTACAGCTATCTCACAGAATTCTTTTCATGTCTGGGTTGGATAAACAGAGGGAAACTCTCTGAAGTGTGGGATGTGCTGCACAGCTGATCCCAGCCTGAGACAGGACGGTGCTGGACAGGGCTGGGACAGTCTGGAGACCTCCCCATCTCCCACAGGCAGCAAGGTGAGGCTGGTTCCCTCCTGACAGACACAGAATTGCTGTGTTTTCCTTCACTGGTTTTTGCTGAAGTGCTCACTCAGGGCCAAGACAGAGCTATTTATTCAGTAACACTTGAAATTCAGCACCACCCAAATTTCAGGAACACGAGCAGGATGGGCAACACAAGAGCAGGGAAAGTCTTCAGAAAAAAAACTGCAGAGAGCAGAATTTCCCCAAACTGGAAGGCCTGGCAGAGGGCCCATTTCCAAATGAGAAATCTCTCCTTCCTGCAGCTCCCCATGGCAGAGCCCAGTTACCCCATCCCAGAGCCTTGGGGGTGTGCAGGGCTCTGAGTCCTGTCCCTGTCCTGGCTGTGAGCCCAGAGGAGCCCTGAGAGCCTGTCCTGGCTCTGTGCAGGGCTCAGAGCCCATCCTGGGGCTGTGCAGGGCTCTGAGCCCCTGTCCCTGTCCTGGCTGTGAGCCCAGGAGCCCTCACAACCCACCCTGGGGGTGCACAGGGCTCAGAGCCCATCCTGGCTCTGTGCAGGGCTCTGATCCCTGTCCCTGTCCTGGCTGTGAGCCCAGAGGAGCCCTCAGAGCCTGTCCTGGCTCTGTGCAGGGCTCTGAGGCCTGTCTCCGGCCTGGCTGTGAGCCGAGAGGAGCCCTCAGAGCCCATCCTGGGTTTGTGCAGGGCCCTGTGCTGCTCCCTTNTGTGCAGGGCTCTGAGCCCTGTCCTTGTCCTGGCTGTGAGCCCAGGAGCACTGAGAGCCCATCCTGGGTTTGTGCAGGGCTCTGAGGCCTGTCCCTGTCCTGGCTGTGAGCCCAGGAGCCCTCACAACCCACCCTGGGGGTGCACAGGGCTCAGAGCCCATCCTGGCTCTGTGCAGGGCTCTGATCCCTGTCCCTGTCCTGGCTGTGAGCCCAGAGGAGCCCTCAGAGCCTGTCCTGGCTCTGTGCAGGGCTCTGAGGGCTGTCTCCGGCCTGGCTGTGAGCCCAGGAGCCCTCAGAGCCCATCCTGAGGGTGCACAGGGCTCTGAGCCCATCCTGGGTTTGTGCAGGGCCCTGTGCTGCTCCCTTCTCCAGTTCCACCGAATCATGGAATGGTTTGGGTGGGAAAAAGCCTTAACAATCCTCTCCTTCCACCCGTGCCATGGCAGGGACACGTCTCACTGCCCCAGGCTGCTGCAGTGTCCATCCTGGCCTGGCANGGCTGTGAGCCCAGGAGCCCTCAGAGCCTGTCCTGGGTTTGTGCAGGGCTCTGAGGCCTGTCCTTGTCCTGGCTGTGAGCCCAGAGGAGCCCTCAGAGCCCACCCTGGCTCTGTGCAGGGCTCTGAGCCCATCCTGGGGCTGTGCAGGGCTCTGAGACCTGTCCCTGTCCTGGCTGCCAGCCCAGGAGCCCTCAGAACCCATCCTGCCTCTGTGCAGGGCCCTGTGCCTCCCTTCTCCTGTTCCACCGAATCATGGAATGGTTTGGGTGGGAGAAGGCCTTAACAATCCTCTCCTTCCCCCCCAGCCATGGCAGGGACACGTCCCACTGCCCCAGGCTGCTCCCGTGTCCATCCTGGCCAGGTTTGCAGGGCCAGCCCCAGCTGCTCCCTGTGCCTCGGGCAGAGCCTTGGCTGGGATTTCAGGGTGCTCCCCTCAGCACAGGGAGAGGCTCTGAGCACCCCTGGGTGCTGTGGCCCTGCTCGAAGGGGCTGCCCAGAGCAGAGCTGCCCTGAGGGCCAGGCAGGGCCCTTCCATCCATCCCTCCCTCTGCAGGCTCCTGTCCTGCTCCTGTCCTGCTCCTGTCCTGCTCAGGGCTGGGGGACGCAGCCCAGGGATGTCACCAGGTGCATTTCAGTTCACTTGTTCCATGCAAAGCCTCCTGTTTGCACAGCTGCAGCTCTTTGCTAAATACCAGCACTTTCTGAGGGGCTCAGCATTTTCACCTCACCCTTTTTTCAGTTTTTTTTTTTCAGGAAAGCTAATGCTTAAATGGGAAAGATGAAATTGTATCCGTAGTGGGGAATGGAAATGCATTAATCCAATGGCTCCTTCCAAAAAAGGGGCTTTTGTACAAGAAATGCCACAGCAGAGTTCTGTTATTCGGGCATGTTTACATTAGAGATGAAAAAGGCTGTCTCATAATCAAATAGGAACCAGAACGTGGCTCTGGCCAAGGCTTGTCTAGACAGCCCAGCAGCAGCCAAACCACAGCGGGGCCGTGGCAGCTGTGGGGCTGCACCAGCACCCCAGAGTGTGCCCCAATACCCCAGAGTGTNAGTGTGCCCCAACACCCCCAGAGTGTGCCCCTGCCCAGCCCCGGGTCTCAGGGATCACAGGGGCTGCAGGGGACCCCCAGGATCACCCAGTGCAGCCCCTGTCCTGCCCAGATCCCCCAAATCCCACCCTGGGCATCCCTGGAGTGGTGTCCAAGCTGTCCTGGCAGCCTCAGGCTGTGCCCATTCCCCGGGGAGCCTGGGCAGTGCCAGCAGGGAGAGGAACCTTTGCTGATGTCCCTCCCGAGGCTCCCTGGCACAGCCCCAGCCCTGCAGCAGCCGTGCTGAGGGCAGCAGAGCTCCCAGAGCCCCAGTTCTCAGGACAGGGTCCCTGAGATGTCCCCAGCCCTGCAGTAGGGGTGCTGAGGGGAACAGAGCTCCCAGAGCCCTGTCTCTTGGGGCAGAGTCCCTGAGATGTCCCCAGCACCACTGAGCTCACACGCTGCCAGTGCTGAGCTCTGTGCTGGCAGCAGGACCCCAAAACCTTCTGCAAACAGCCTGAACGTTGCTCTGACACTTCATTAATGGCCCTGAAGAGCTGAGAGGAGAGGGGTGTGAGAGGGTTTGCAAGCAGCAGAGCACTTGATGCCCGTCCTTGACTGAATTTGGGGAAGATCAGGCACAAGGACAGNCCCCAGAGTGTGCCCCAACACCCCCAGAGTGTGCCCAAACACCCCAGACTGTGCCCCAACACCCCCAGGCTGTGCCCCACCATCCCAGGCTCTGTGCCCCTGCCCAGCCCAGGGGCTCAGGGATCACAGGGGCTGCAGGGGACCCCCAGGATCACCCAGTGCAGCCCCTGTCCTGCCCAGATCCCCCAAATCCCACCCTGGGCATCCCTGGAGTGGTGTCCAAGCTGTCCTGGCAGCCTCAGGCTGTGCCCATTCCCCGGGGAGCCTGGGCAGTGCCAGCAGGGAGAGGAACCTTTGCTGATGTCCCTCCCGAGGCTCCCTGGCACAGCCCCAGCCCTGCAGCAGCCGTGCTGAGGGCAGCAGAGCTCCCAGAGCCCCAATTCTCGGGGCAGGGTCCCTGAGATGTCCCCAGCCCTGCAGTAGGGGTGCTGAGGGCAGCAGAGCTCCCAGAGCCCCAGTTCTCAGGACAGGGTCCCTGAGATGTCCCCAGCCCTGCAGCAGGGGTGCTGAGGGGAACAGAGCTCCCAGAGCCCTGTCTCTTGGGGCAGAGTCCCTGAGATGTCCCCAGCACCACTGAGCTCACACGCTGCCAGTGCTGAGCTCTGTGCTGGCAGCAGGACCCCAAAACCTTCTGCAAACAGCCTGAACGTTGCTCTGACACTTCATTAATGGCCCTGAAGAGCTGAGAGGAGAGGGGTGTGAGAGGGTTTGCAAGCAGCAGAGCACTTGATGCCCGTCCTTGACTGAATTTGGGGAAGATCAGGCACAAGGACAGGCACTGGCTGCTCTGGGAGCAGAAATGTTTGGGCAGGGAGGGCTGGACGAGCTGCCCCGTGCCCAGAGCACTCAGCCCTGCCAGCTCTGCCTGGGACACCGGCACAGGTGGCACCACTCCAGCAGTTCTGGTGTCACCTGGGGACTCCTGGAGCAGGCACAGAGAGGGACCTGGTGCTCCACCAAAAAGTTCCAGCTTGAGGAAATGTCTGTGGCTTTCCCAAAGGTCTCAGAGTGACCTCTGCACGTCCCCATGGGCAGGAGTGCTCATGACAGCTGCGTAAATCAGACATAACGGGAGGTGTTTGTTACAAAGCTGAAGAATGAGATATTTGACGTGGGTTTGGGTGCCAACCATCACATCCAGTGACTGCAGGGAGCCCATTTGTTCCTCCCAGCACCCATGGCAGCGTGATCCATCCCGTGTGGAGAGAAGGGGGATGTTTGTGGACACTCCCAAGCTGGGAGCTGGAAGATTAAATGATCAACCTCCAGTTTTGGCAGTGCCCCAGAAACGTGAACGTTTGTTCCCTGTGCTGAGGCTGCCCTGGTTCCCAGGGCACGCACACAGCTGGCTGCATCTGCACACAGCCAGCCCTCCCTGCTGGAGCACCAGGACACCCACAACAGGAAGATGAGGTGGGGGGTTGCCACATCCTCGAGCTGTGTTTAATGTTTCTGCAGAGTCAAGAAATCGGGGGGGGGAAAGAAATTGTGACTCAGATCTGGCAACCAGCGGCGAGGCTGCACCCATTTCCAACATATCAGTGCATCTCCTGCCTCATTCCTGCAGCCCTGGGGCTCCTGCTGCTGCTGCACACACTCACAGCAGTGTGTGGGACTCCTTTCAGTGGTTTGCAAACACGACATCAATTGTCTTTCTCAGGCTCTACCAAAGAGCAGCCACAGCGTCCCCTGAGCGCCGGTAACGGCTGAGACATCCCCGGAACAGGGCCCAGGAGCACAGCCCCTGTGCTAAGCAGGGCTGTGTGAGTCATTCCTGTTACAGCTTTCCTTTAAAAGGAAAATCAATTAAACACCTCCTCAGAAATTAGGAGGTTTGAGGCCCTAGCAACAACCAAGTGCACTCGTGTGTTTTGATGTTAAAACAGCGTTGGGCTCCATCCTCACCCTTTCCTGCTCCCAAGCTCTGCAGGCCTTGTGGGCACCTCTGAGCCCTGAGCTGGAGCCTCTGGGAAATGCTCTTGTGCAGCCCTGGGACAGAACCCCAGAGCTGGAAGGGTTGGGAAAGGCTTTGAAGATCATCAGGCCCAGTTGTCAGCTCAGCCCCAGCTGGGATCCTGCAGAGGAGGGAGCCAGCCCAGAGGCAGGTTCTGCTGAGCCCAGAGCACAGCCCCTGTCCCTGCTGCAGCCTTCCAGCAGCAGCAATAAAACATAAACCCTGCAGATTTACACCTCCTCCCCAGTGCTGTTCATTGGCCCTCACGTCAGCGCAGCTGAAATAGTTCTGTGACCGGGCTCTGCTTCCAAAACAACCACAGAAATCACAGAATTCCCTCCCCTGCCCTCCCTACAGCCCTGGGGGGTTTAACTCCCTGGCAAAACACAGCTCAGGAACCTTGCTGTGCTGCTTTGGCAACACCTGGAGCCAGATATCAACCAACCAACCAACCAATCAATCAATCAATCAATCTCTTCCCTCAGGTTCCTATTGGTTTATTGGGCAATTTCCAGCTCAGTGCCACCACACTGTCTGTCTCTGTCCCCCACCACCAGGCCCAGCCCTGCTCCCTTTTCTCCTACTCACAACACACTGTCAGTGGCAGCAAGGTTGTTTGGGTTTTTTCATGATTGGATTATACAACCCCAAATTAATTTGCATGCATTATCCTAAGCCAAAAAGGAAAATGAAGCAGGATGTCCTCTAGCCTGTTAACAAAGATGATTAATTAAGGAGCAATTGAAGAGTAGGGAAACATCTTTTTGCTAAATATTTTATTCCAGCTGAGATTTTAATCAAGATTCTCAAGAACATCTCTCCTAAGGCTTCACAAGTTGCTGAAAAGATTTGCATGGGTAAAACCCACTGAAAACAGTTACTTTTACCTGTCACTAATAGAAATATTTTAATTCTTAGCCTTTTCTTTTTTGTAAGTTTGTGATGTTTGTACACCTGTTGTGCTGTGCTTTGAAAGCCAAGATGACAAATTTCCCTCTAAAAGCAGCAGAATAAAAAAGAAGTGGCCTGATGAAAGCCCAAACACAAACCAGCACAAACAATTCTGGAATCATCATCAAGCACCAAGAAACTCCCAGGTCAGAGGTGCTCCCACTCCACCTGTGAGGCCCAGGAAACCCAGCCCAGCCAGAGCAGGGCACACTCTGTGCCTCACACCATTCACGCAGCTCCCAGGATATTTTTGGGGCTGTTTTTACAGAAAAGTTCGAATTCCCCACAGGTTTCAGACATAAACTTGCAGAATTCCTTCCCCAGGATTGACTCATGAGCTTTTATAGATCCAGTGGCAACACTTTAAAATAATGGCCAGGCCATTATTCACGGCCATGACATTTATTTTAATGACATTAATCATAATGAACTCACTCGCTGTTAATGCAGGTGTCACAAGGCCTTTTATAGAATTCCTCAAGCATTCATTAGGCTGGGCCATTATTCCTCTAAAAGTTAATTGAACTGTGCCTGAAAGGTGCTGGGCTGGCAGAGCCTGGCTGGGTTCTGTGTTTGCCCAGGGTGAGAACAGGAATCACTTCCTAAAGCACTTCTGGGTTCTGGTGGGGCCAAGATCCCTTTCCCTGCCCAGTGCCCAGTTCCTGCAGTGCCCAGTGTCCTGCAGTGCCCAGTGTCCCATGTCCTGCTGTGCCCAGTTCCGGCTGTGCCCAGTGTCCTGCAGTGCCCAGTGTCCTGCTGTGCCCAGTTCCTGCTGTGCCCAGCACCCAGTGTCCCAGTTCCTGCAGTGCCCAGTGCCCAGTTCCTGCTGTGCCCAGTGTCCTGCTGTGCCCAGTTCCTGCTGTGCCCAGTGCCCAGTGTCCCAGTTCCTGCTGTGCCCAGTGTCCCATGTCCTGCTGTGCCCAGTTCCTGCTGTGCCCAGTGTCCCAGTTCCTGCAGTGCCCAGTGTCCTGCTGTGCCCAGTGTCCCATGTCCTGCTGTGCCCAGTGTCCCATGTCCTGCTGTGCCCAGTGTCCCATGTCCTGCTGTGTCCAGTGCCCAGTGCCCAGTGTCCTGCTGTGCCCAGTGTCCCGTTCCTGCAGTGCCCAGTGTCCCAGTTCCTGCAGTGCCCAGCTCAGCCCCTGGCACCCCGGAGCTCTGATCCCATCCCTCCCTCTCAGGAGTCTCTCTCTATTAATAACCTTTCCTGCCAGGCAGGGCCACGTTGCCAGGGAGCTCAGAAATGGTGCCAAATGCTGCAGGGAGCTGTAACATCACACAATCCCAGCATCCCTGAGGCTGGAAAAGCCCTCCCAGCCCAGGCTGTGCCCACCAGCCCAGAGCTCTGAGTGCCACCCCCAGGAGCTCCTCAGGCACCTCCAGGATGGGGATCCAAAGCTCCCTGGGCAGCCCCTGCCAAGGCCTGGTGTTCCCTGCCATGAAGGAATCCTTTGGAAAGAGGAGCCTCTCCTGCTCTGGGCTGCTCTGGGAGGAACCAGGGCTGGGGTGGTGTCTCAGAGCACACCCAGGGCTCCTCTCAGCCTTTCTCTGCACCAGATAAGCAAAGCAGCTGCTCCAGACTCTTCATTCCCTCATCCAAACACTGCCTCGTCCATAAATATTTGTGTTTTAAGGCTCCTCACTTTGCCAGGAGCTCGCAGGGAGAAGGAAAACACTCCAGACACTAAAACTGCAGACTGGGAATCCTGAGAGAGGAACCTGCTCCTCAGGGAAGTCCCTTTAAAGGAAAACTGTCCCATTTGGAGCTGGATCCCCCAAAGAGGAGGCTGCAGCCAGCTAATGATGGAAAACTCAGGAACACAACAGGGGCAGAAGAGATAAATCAGTGTAAAAGTCACAAAAAGGAACTCCCAGTACTGCTGAAATCTCTTCAGCTAAATTTTAATTCAGCAGCCACACAGCCCTTGGATGACAGCTCCTGTAGGGTGTAACAAGGAAATCATGTGAATTCTGGCTGCCTTTGCTGCTTTATGGCACATTTCAGGGGAGAGTTTATAACCACCCACATCCTTGGAATTCTGGGGTTGTCACAATCCTGGAGGAAGTACCCAAACCTCCCAGCAGCAGCACAAGACTGTTCTTCACCTCGAGGAGAATTCAATGTGAGGGGAAGGCAGCCTGCAGCAGCTCTGTGCTCAGAGGGGAGCTCAGCTCTGAACACGGCCACGGGAGCAGGAGGAGCTGAGCACTCACTGCTGCTCCTGTGGAATTCCTGCTCACACAGACCCTGCTCCTCCAGCAGCTCTGTGCTGTCCCAGGCACCTTCCAACCCCTGCATTCTCAGGTTTGTATTCCAAACCTCTGCAGAAAGAACTTTCCAGTAACACCGCGGTGAATGAAAAGCCCACACGATCCTGGAATGAGTCACCCTGAGAGCAGCAGCTGAAAACACAGGAACCCCCAGAGCAGTGGGGTGACACCGCAGCCTGCCCCCATGGGAGGGACGGGAGGAGGGGGAGG
>VWYE01024478.1:6773-19970 GCA_013398995.1 Alaudala cheleensis | reverse complement strand
CATATTTGTGTGGGGTTTCTTTCTCCAGCCAAATGAACATTTGCCAGAACTCTGACCCTGCAGTGCAGTATAACCATTGGCAGGGCAGTGATTGTTGTGGGTATGAGCTCCTAAATTACTTACAGCAAGAGAGGTGACTGCACAGCTTTTGCTGCTTTGCTGCAAGCCTTGGCCAGTCCGACCAAATCAAGCACTGCAGGATATCTGGGAAGAAAGCATCAGATCCACACAGGGTCCAGGCATCATCCCCGGGATGCACCCCTGCCCTAAGCCATCAGAGCCCAGGGCTTTAGCAGGAGCTGCTTCCTTCCAGGACACTGGATCTAAAATAAGTTACATTTCCTTCATTTTTTCTTGGCATGAGCATCTAAAAGTTCAAACTGTTTTTGTTTTCCTGGTGTTAGTCATAAACACAGATTGGGAGCATAACCTGTAATTCTGGCTTTGCTGCTACTATAAAACATTCACACTGGGTTCTTCTAAACCAGGAGNCATTCACACTGGGTTCTTCTAAACCAGGAGCAGAAACCTTCAATTTCATTCCAGGAGACAAGTTTAGTCTAGGACTATGGCATTTCAATTACTTAGCAAAACATATTTTTACCACTCCCCAAATTAAACCAAGAGAAGGGAAAATGTTGTATATAAGCAACTATAAGGATTTTATTTACAGCCAGTAAAAGCTCTAAATTTAGAACAAAGATGTAAACAAAGACCTCATAGTATCTCCTTCTACGTGTTATGCTGCATAATTTAGGGACCTCTGTTCAAAACGTAGCATCTGAGATTTTCATTTCTCCTTAGTTTGAATTTTTGGCTGATGAGGGTCAGAAAAGTGTAAAATATTGAAAATTTCCCCAAGGTGAGAAAACCATTTCTGAAGGCTGTTGGTCCTACTCTGGAGCACACAGATGTTCCTCATTTTCAGGGGTTCAGTGCAGCTCCTTCTTTGTCTTTATCTTCAGGTAGCTGTAGATCCTCTCTTGGTCTTCAGTGGGGCTGTGAAATCCCTCAGGCAGGGTGTTTCTCACTGCCCCATGCTGGTGCAGATGCTGGTCCAGCAAGGTGCTGGTCTGGAGCTTGGCTGTGCTGTACTGCAGTATGTGAAGTGCTCCATGGTTTGACTCCCTTGAATAACTGTGTCACTAAGAAATACATTCAGTTTTATATTCTTTAACATTGCTGCTTTCTGTGCCTCCATAGCTGGTTGTTTATTACTCACAGCCAGGGATGATTTTGCTACTCAGCACAATAAATCAGGATCTTTTTAGCACAGCCTCAAGAATTCCTGGAGTGGTTTCAGCTCCCCCAGAGCCACAGTGTGACTAAATATACTGAACAGAAAACCAGACTTTCCCAATAAGCTCCTGTTTCTACACAGAAGTTATTGCTGTACATGGGTTGGTTTCTTTTTTATGGTTGTTGGTACCGGGGATCCTCAGCCTCTAGATTAACACTGGAGCAAGGCATTACAGGGGAAGCCAGAGAGCCCTGGCCCTGGAGATCCCACAGAATGTGTGCCAGGTGGGCTGAAGTGGTTGGCAAGCCGGTGAGAAGTGATGAACTGCCATGAGATAAAGGAAGAAATCCTGCCAGGCTGCAGGGATTTGGAAGCAGCCTTGTGGAGGCAGCTGTTCAGAGGGGAGATGAGCTTCCTGGTTTGGGCTTATGCATACACACTGGCCCACCACGTGTAGGAAGAAGCTGGGTTCCTACATTTCCTAAATATTTCTGGTATTATTATTATTATTATTACTTTTTAATCAATGCNAATTCAGCAGTGATATATTTTTCCCCACTCTGATGAAGGTCAGTGGTGTTCTACATGCTGGGACACTCAGAAAGGAAGGTCAAACATGCTGCCTTCCTGCTGAAGAGGGAATTTCCCTCTTGTTCTAAATATGGAAGCAGACATAAGTACCCCTCTTGTTTTTCCTGGGGTCATCTGAGGCACAGAAAGTTCTGGAGGAGGCTGTTCCTTAATCTCCACCCCTGACTGCTTCCCTCCCACTGTTGGCAGAGCCAGAGCTCGCAGAATGGGCAGGGCTGACCTTGAACACTCCACTACTCCCACAGAACACCCACCTGAGTGGGTGCCCGGCCTCTGGGCAGCCTCTGTGCAGGGGACTTGATGGACAGTCACAAAGACATATTTGTGTGGGGTTTCTTTCTCCAGCCAAATGAACATTTGCCAGAACTCTGACCCTGCAGTGCAGTATAACCATTGGCAGGGCAGTGATTGTTGTGGGTATGAGCTCCTAAATTACTTCCAGCAAGAAAAAGAGAGGGCATTGCACAGCCTTTGCTGCTTTGCTACAAGCCTGGGCCAGTCCCACCAAATCAAGCACTGTGGGATATCTGGGATGAAAACATCAGATCCACACAGGGTCCAGGCATCATCCCTGGGATATACACTCCAGCCCTTAGCCATCAGAGCCCAGGGCTTTAGCAGGAGCTGCTTCCTTCCAGGACACTGGATCTAAAATAAGTTACATTTCCTTCATTTTTTCTTGGCATGAGCATCTAAAAGTTCAAACTGTTTTTGTTTTCCTGGTGTTAGTCATAAACACAGATTGGGAGCATAACCTGTAATTCTGGCTTTGCTGCTACTATAAAACATTCACACTGGGTTCTTCTAAACCAGGAGCAGAAACCTTCAATTTCATTCCAGGAGACAAGTTTAGTCTAGGACTATGGCATTTCAATTACTTAGCAAAACATATTTTTACCACTCCCCAAATTAAACCAAGAGAAGGGAAAATGTTGTATATAAGCAACTATAAGGATTTTATTTACAGCCAGTAAAAGCTCTAAATTTAGAACAAAGATGTAAACAAAGACCTCATAGTATCTCCTTCTACGTGTTATGCTGCATAATTTAGGGACCTCTGTTCAAAACGTAGCATCTGAGATTTTCATTTCTCCTTAGTTTGAATTTTTGGCTGATAAGGGGCAGAAGAGTGTAAAATACTTAAAATTTCCCCAAAGTGGGAAAACCCTTTCTGCAGGATGCTGGTCCTACTCTGGAGCACACAGATGTTCCTCATTTTCAGGGGTTCAGTGCAGCTCCTTCTTTGTCTTTATCTTCAGGTAGCTGTAGATCCTCTCTTGGTCTTCAGTGGGGCTGTGAAATCCCTCAGGCAGGGTGTTTCTCACTGCCCCATGCTGGTGCAGATGCTGGTCCAGCAAGGTGCTGGTCTGGAGCTTGGCTGTGCTGTACTGCAGTATGTGAAGTGCTCCATGGTTTGACTCCCTTGAATAACTGTGTCACTAAGAAATACATTCAGTTTTATATTCTTTAACATTGCTGCTTTCTGTGCCTTCATAGCTGGTTGTTTAATACTCACAGCCAGGGATGGTTTTGCTCCTCAGCACAATAAATCAGGATCTTTTTAGCACAGCCTCAAGAATTCCTGGAGTGGTTTCAGCTCCCCCAGAGCCACAGTGTGACTAAATATACTGAACAGAAAACCAGACTTTCCCAATAAGCTCCTGTTTCTACACAGAAGTTATTGCTGTACATGGGTTGGTTTCTTTTTTATGGTTGTTGGTACCGGGGATCCTCAGCCTCTAGATTAACACTGGAGCAAGGCATTACAGGGGAAGCCAGAGAGCCCTGGCCCTGGAGATCCCACAGAATGTGTGCCAGGTGGGCTGAAGTGGTTGGCAAGCCGGTGAGAAGTGATGAACTGCCATGAGATAAAGGAAGAAATCCTGCCAGGCTGCAGGGATTTGGAAGCAGCCTTGTGGAGGCAGCTGTTCAGAGGGGAGATGAGCTTCCTGGTTTGGGCTTATGCATACACACTGGCCCACCACGTGTAGGAAGAAGCTGGGTTCCTACATTTCCTAAATATTTCTGGTATTATTATTATTATTATTACTTTTTAATCAATGCAGGGAATTAATGGAAGTGAGAATGGAAGTGCAGGTGTCAGCAAAGGAGCTGCTTTATTTCTGACACAGCACAGCAGAGATCTGGAGCTGTTGGATAAACGACAACAATATCAACAATAGCCTTGGAGCTTCTTTTTTTATAAATTGCTACTGATGTCTCTATTAGCTTCCACAGCAGATATCAACACCTGTAGCAGGAAAGAGATTTGTATCCACTAATAATGAATTCTGTGTTAGCAATGGGGACTAACTCAAATACTGTTGGCTTTTGCCTAACAATAAAACACGGAGGTGGCATAGTGCCCTTTGAAAGCTCTGGTGTGACTGTTGTGCTAAACTCACCACACTGCTCTGCTGCCTGACAGAGCACACAACGATGTTAACGTGGTCCTTGGCAGCCTTTGGAGGTAAAGTAAATGCTGAAGTTCATTAAATATAATAGCACATAATAAGCTGATATTTGTTTACTTAATGCTCATGCTATGAATAGTAGATATTGACCCAAATATGAGAATAGCCTTATCCAGGGTTCTATCACCTAACATTAATCTTCATCAGCTTTACGGTCATGTTCAGAGATCTCCCCTGGGTATGTTTCCTGGCCACTCTTAAACAAATAAATTGCCTTTGCTGCCTATAATTAAAGACATATATTCAGCAGCAAAGAGGCACAAATGGAAGTGTACAGCAAGAAATCACTGCACTTTGAGTTATCCTTCACATAGACCACAACAGCAGAATGAGACACGCTCCCTGCTGGCAAGGAGAAAACAGAAAATAGAATGAGATTAAATAGTGACAAGCTGCAGTGCAGCCTCTGGTGTGCCCAAGGGTCACCACATCAAATATTTCAATATATCAGCAAATACTCCTGATTTGGGAGAGATCAGGCTCGTTTGACCCCAACACCACTGTTATTCCAGCTTTTACTGCCACCCTGCTTTGACACCTCTCTGCTACCACCACCACTGCACGCACCCTCTCCCCATCCCTGTGCTCTGTTGACACCACTTCTTGCCCCAGAGAGTAAAGCTCATCCCCAGGAATGGAGCAAGTGGTTCAATAAGTGAAGTTTTTTGGTAGATTCTTTCCATAAGAACTTAGAAGTCCCATTTCAGACTTTTCTTCCACATCTGTCCCCCCAGGCTCACAGATATTCACCATATGTCCTTTCTGGGCACTGGAAAGAGCAGCAATGAACAATTTCGTCTCCTCTGGGACTCAGAGTCTATCTAAGAGAAAAAGCAGCGGAATAAGTCACTAGAAGTAAATAGCAATTATCATCAAAAGCACAGATTATCTATCTATCTATCTATCTATCTATCTATCTATCTATCTATCTATCTATCTATCGATAGAAACTTGGATTAAATGAATCGTAAGGTTTAGGCAGAAAACCATGAAAACAGGAGAATTCAAAGCTGGGGCTATGGCAACCCTGACTCATGCCATGGTTGTTGGGCTTTGCAGCATCTCCCTGGGACCTCCCAGCAAGTGCTGATGTGTGCTCTGCATTTTATGGACATTCTGTGGACAGGTAATGGAGCTGGAGAAAGAAGCTGGTGTGTTTGTGGTAGAGGATGCAAGTTTTGAGGGAAGAACTGGAAACCCAGATCTGGAGGGTACCAATACAGGCACAGGTAAATCTGGACTCAGAAGTGAGGTAGCACATGAACTCCTGAGCCCACAGTCCCAGCAAGCCGTAGGACCATGAGAAGCTGGTCAGGAAGATAAAGGTTTTAGTAGTGAAGCTTGGCATTCTGAAATCCCACCTGTGAACCCTAAATCATTGCCAGCTCTAGCATGGGTCCTGCCCACAGGGCTACAGCTTCCAGGTCCTGCTCTGCCCAGCAGGTACCTCTGTGCAGCAGAACAGATTCCTTTTCCTCCAAGTAAAATTTCTTACAGTCATGGAAGCCCCTTTGTGCAACTGTGTCCCATTTGCAGTTATTCTGTGGAGGAATTGAGTCTTAACCAGAGATCAAGGGCTGATATAACCTCAGTTAAAAAGTTTGACCTGCTGGCTGTAGGGCAGGAGATTCTGGGCCCTCCCTGCAGCACATCAGAGAGGCAGTGCCCAGGAGAGCAGCTACAGGTTGTTAAATAGAGGTGTGATGACCAGAGCTGGAGAAGATGTTTTGTTAGTACCGACTGGCTTCAGTTAATTGTATATATAAAGCTGTAACTTTCAGACTCCTCAGTGTCTTTAGAAATCAGACTGATTTTTGTCAGCATTTTTAGAATGCAGCCATTTCAGAATGAATTTTGTCCTATACAGAAAATGTATGCAATTTCTCCACTGTAATGTTATTATCTTTTCTATTTCTCTTTCTGTTTCAATATAAGTGTTCTGTAAAATCATGTTAGTGAAAGATACGTATTTGTTTCTCTTTCAACACTTACATTAATTTAGGATTTTTTTAATCTTCACAAGTAACAAATTATCTTCTAAAATCTGACAAAATTCACTTCAAAGCAAGCTGCTCTCAATTGTTCCTTACAAAAACAGCCAGTGCACTCTCTTTCCATGTGCATGCCAGCATTCATTGCTTTGATCATGATTTTTGGTTAGCTGCAATGAAAAACGAAAGTAGATGTTCAGAGAAAAGCACAATTCCTGGCTCTGCTATACATTGGTAGACCAAGCCCGATTCATAAAATAGCAGTGCACTTTTAGGCATCTAGAGACAGAGTATAGAGAAAACAAAAATTGTATATTAATCCACTGAGCATCTTCAGACAAAAGTAAAACATGGAAATTTGGAGTACAGAGTATTTGCGTTGGCAAAGCTGAGACACAACTCATCTGCACATACAGGAACTGTCAGTGTGCCAGGAAGAGTGATTAAACAGCATGTCTGTGTAGCTAAATTGGTTTGTTTGTGAGAGCAGATGATATAGTGCAAGTCGGAGCAGCAGGAAAATTCCTTGACTAAAAAGCCATGCACAGTCTGAGTTTTGGGAGGCCACCTCAAAAGACAGATGGGGCTTTCTCAACCATTTCTTAACCCAATCAGCAGGCACTGAGTGTTCACCTCACCTCTGATTTAGTAGCTGCACTTCATCCTGCTTCACAGTTTGGGTAACTGACCATAAAATTAATAAGGTTATTTCACTTCCAACAGAAAAGTTTGATGCACTGCTTCCAGAAGTAGGGAAACCACCCAGGTATTGCCAGTTTTGCTCAGCTTGTCCTGGCTCCTCCTTGCCAGGGACCAGTCACTGCTGTTCAGTTCCAGGTACCATGTCCCTACACCTGCTGGAGGGAGGCAGGGATGGAGGTCAGANTGTGCATGCCAGCATTCATTGCTTTGATCATGATTTTTGGTTAGCTGCAATGAAAAACGAAAGTAGATGTTCAGAGAAAAGCACAATTCCTGGCTCTGCTATACATTGGTAGACCAAGCCCGATTCATAAAATAGCAGTGCACTTTTAGGCATCTAGAGACAGAGTATAGAGAAAACAAAAATTGTATATTAATCCACTGAGCATCTTCAGACAAAAGTAAAACATGGAAATTTGGAGTACAGAGTATTTGCGTTGGCAAAGCTGAGACACAACTCATCTGCACATACAGGAACTGTCAGTGTGCCAGGAAGAGTGATTAAACAGCATGTCTGTGTAGCTAAATTGGTTTGTTTGTGAGAGCAGATGATATAGTGCAAGTCGGAGCAGCAGGAAAATTCCTTGACTAAAAAGCCATGCACAGTCTGAGTTTTGGGAGGCCACCTCAAAAGACAGATGGGGCTTTCTCAACCATTTCTTAACCCAATCAGCAGGCACTGAGTGTTCACCTCACCTCTGATTTAGTAGCTGCACTTCATCCTGCTTCACAGTTTGGGTAACTGACCATAAAATTAATAAGGTTATTTCACTTCCAACAGAAAAGTTTGATGCACTGCTTCCAGAAGTAGGGAAACCACCCAGGTATTGCCAGTTTTGCTCAGCTTGTCCTGGCTCCTCCTTGCCAGGGACCAGTCACTGCTGTTCAGTTCCAGGTACCATGTCCCTACACCTGCTGGAGGGAGGCAGGGATGGAGGTCAGATCCAGACTGGGCATACCCTGTGTTTAGAGCAAAAGGGCACCAACATCCCAGTGGACATTAAACCTCTTCCTCCCACCTTTTAAATCATGGGAAGGAATCTCACTGCTGGATTTTCCCAGGGTGGATCTGGCCTTTGCACAGAAAAAACAAGCTAACCCCTTCAGTTGCATAAAGCTGGGCACTGCCAGGCACGGGAAGTGCATCTCCCTCCCTAAGGAAGGAGTGCAGGGGCACTTCTCACTAGTTTGCTCAATGCCTCATCCAACCTGGCCTTGACAATGCCAGGGATTGGACGTCCATAACTTCTCTGGGCAACCTGTTCCAGTGCCTCATCATCCTCACAGTAAAGATTTTCTTCTGTGTATCTAAACTAAATCTCTTTTAGTCTGAACGCACTACTCCTTAATAACTCCCATTAGCCCTATCACTACAGCTCCTGATGAAGAACTTTCAGGAAAAATAAGTCAGAAGACCTTTCCTTTTTAATCACAATGGGAAATGACTGCCCAGTCCATTCAGGTAAAATATTTTCCGGATCTGCTTTTCAGTTATGTGAGACATTTTCTTTCCTACAGCATGTCTTGTGCTGAGCACTTCCTATCCTCCCAGAAAGGAAAGGCATGTGTTATAGCACCATGTGCTCACTATCACTCTCATAACCTGCATGAAAACAAACCTGTTTCATAGCTGCTGGTGTAAACAGCCCAGGCACAGGGCTTGCAATGTGACTTACTAATCAGCAACTGGCAAATGCCACTGTCTGTTTCCACACCTCACACATATAGCCACAGACAACCTTGCCATATCTCTCTTCACTGCCACACCTTCTTCGGGAAATATTTTGCTTAATATATTTTTGTCAGTGTGTTTTCTATGATCTGATTTCCTATTTATGGGGTTTTCATCACTGTTGTTACCTGGATTCCCAGGGAAGACTGTGTGGGAGCTGGGTACAGAGCATTTCCCAGCACAGATTTTCCACTCCCCTGTGCCTGGAGGTGGGTGTTGGACCACACTCTACCAGTTATCCCCGTATTTGCATTTCTGAGTGCATTTCTTCATTTCACCCCCTGCAGGATGATTTGAGTTCTCTCATAGCATTTTGCTAGCTGGGATCCTCCCTCCCTCCTCCAGTTTCCCCTGGTTCCTCTCTTTGCCAATACTCGCCAAAGTTGCTCAGCCCTCCTCATCCTCCTGTGACCCTCCTGGCACTTCTGCACCATTTAGGGTGTGCTCTGCATCCTGTGTGACCACCCTTCACACAAAGCTGCCTGTGCAGTTGTTGACAGTTGTCAACACACCAAACCTCCCAGCAAGCTCCCCCTGGGACAGCACAGGGCCAAGGTGACACTGTGGGATTGCTGTGGTGGCAGGTGCCAAGGGAAAGTGCCCAAGTGGCAGTAGTGCATCAACAGTGGTTTGCAGCACTGGGTAGGAGCAGTTCTCACAAAGAGAACCAGAAATCTTGATTTGCATCAATGGCTAGTCAAACAAGTTGGCAAAAATAGAGGCTCCTACATGGTGCTCAAGGTATGTAGCTTTTCCTGTTTCCCTGCCTCTCTCAGACCAGCACAGGCTTGGTGCACAGGATTTTTAATCAAAGGAACTTAATCTGTTTTATCTGACCACTGATGTCATTCACAGTTCCTCATAGTTGTAATTTCTGGTCACCTTGGTCTCTTGTACTCTCACCAAACTCTGCATCCCCAGGGAGCAAGATCACACAGAGAAGCATCTCTGAGCCCCAGGATGACATGATGGAAACCTCGTTGTAATTCTTGGTTCAGCCAGATGTTTTGGGTTTCACTTTGACTGGCTTCATCCTATGGCAAGGAACCAGCAGTTCTTCCAACACTTGTGCCCCTTCCTTCTCCCTGTGCCTAGAGGGAACACAGGAGATCACCTACTGTCTGTGCTGCAGAATGGAATCAGCTCCAATTTATCCCTCAAAGTACTTGTTGCCCTTATTTTTTTTTAATGCAATGATAAAAAACAATTTTGTTTTAAAACTTTTTGTCCCCAGGTGACCAGGTGATATTTGGCAGACGCTGCAAAATCTACCCTGTATCTGTCTGCAGTAAGTATATAAAAATTTAGTGGGGCCAAGACCTATCTGCCAATATCAGCAGTGCTAGCAAATGAGCTAGGAGAGAGGAACTCCTGAGCTTCCTGAGCCTCTGAACCACAAAAGCAAAAGCAAAGTCACTCAAAAAGACACAAGCCTTTATGCTTGAAGTCAGCCTGACCCTGGCAAAAGACCAGGAAACTTTCACACCTCAGTGGTGATTTCAGTGAGATGGTCCTGCTGACACCACAGAGTGCTTGGGACAAGCTGATACATGAGCTCTGATTCTTGGGAGGCCCTGGGGGAAGTCAATGTCCAAGCTAAAGAGGATAAAACTCTCATTACCTGGTCAAGATCAGAGTGGGCATGAAGGACCTTCCTGCTGCTGGGGTCAGCCATGGGGTACTGGGGAAACACTGGGATCAGATTGTGCTCACTCAGGTGTGAAATGCACAGACTAATGGTTGAGCAGGGCATGGAAGTCAGAAAACAATTCAAATAATTCAATTGTGTAGGATTTCATGTTCACAAATCCAAGCAAATTAACAATCTGCTAATGTCAAAGAGCTCATACGGATTTTAACCTATGATCTTGTCTTCTTCCTCATGTGGGTTTGGTTTTGAAAAAACTGGGCCAGGGACAATATCGGCTGTAAGTCTGAAGATTTAACAGCTCCTTACAGAGCTGGCTATTGCAGTCCCTCCAAGCCAACACATTCCACTTCTATGGCAAGGTGAGATGAGCCCTCACTGCCATCCTGGTGCTCATCCCTGCCTGCAGCCTGGGAAAGCACTATGCCAGTTCTGGGGAGAAAACATCTGGTCACTTGCAAACACCAATTATGACCTTTATCTTCCATCTCGGGAAACTTTGTCCCTGTTACACCCTATTGTCCTTTTGCTGATCTTTAGGAGCAGCAGAGGTAATAGCAGTCAGTCATCTGAAAACACTGCACACAACACTCTCCAGAGACAGCAGGCAGCATAACCCCACCAGGAACAAGTCCTTGTTCTGGCTCTGTCTTGGCCAGTGGGTTTCCTGATGCTTAGATAAGACCTTAGTAGCCATTATTATGTTTGTCTCCATGGGCAAATCAGGCTGGGCTGTGTCACTGTGGAGCTGTGGTTAAAATCCTCCTGATCAAGGGGCTCTATCAACCTCTGAGAAGCCACTCTGATGCAAAAAAACAAGTGGGTTTGGAGTGGAAAGATCAAGATCACTGCAGTAAAGCTGAATTTAATAATCACATAAGGTGTGACTAAATACCAAAACTGGGGATTTATTTCCATGTTCCTTAATTCTGCAATGACATAATTTCCTCTGCCTAATGAAACATGAAGTCATGCAGCTGCTATGAGTGACAAACTGATAAACAATTCAACATGCTTTTCAATAGCATTTTTCTCCAGTTTCCAGAGCCATCTGCCTTCCCCAGCTAAGGTTACATCATTACTGGCTTTAATAATTTAGAGGGCATCCTACTTACTCTAATGCAATTGTTGTGTTTGGCTGTCAGAGCAGAAACAGTGTGCAATGAATAAAGTCAGCAATTTTCTGTACTAATTATTTATTCAAATTCTTCAACACTGAGAACTTAAGGTGTATGCAAGGTTCATTCTTCCTTTTTTAANTTCTGGCTCTGTCTTGGCCAGTGGGTTTCCTGATGCTTAGATAAGACCTTAGTAGCCATTATTATGTTAGTCTCCATGGGCAAATCAGGCTGGGCTGTGTCACTGTGGAGCTGTGGTTAAAATCCTCCTGATCAAGGGGCTCTATCAACCTCTGAGAAGCCACTCTGATGCAAAAAAACAAGTGGGTTTGGAGTGGAAAGATCAAGATCACTGCAGTAAAGCTGAATTTAATAATCACATAAGGTGTGACTAAATACCAAAACTGGGGATTTATTTCCATGTTCCTTAATTCTGCAATGACATAATTTCCTCTGCCTAATGAAACATGAAGTCATGCAGCTGCTATGAGTGACAAACTGATAAACAATTCAACATGCTTTTCAATAGCATTTTTCTCCAGTTTCCAGAGCCATCTGCCTTCCCCAGCTAAGGTTACATCATTACTGGCTTTAATAATTTAGAGGGCATCCTACTTACTCTAATGCAATTGTTGTGTTTGGCTGTCAGAGCAGAAACAGTGTGCAATGAATAAAGTCAGCAATTTTCTGTACTAATTATTTATTCAAATTCTTCAACACTGAGAACTTAAGGTGTATGCAAGGTTCATTCTTCCTTTTTTAAAAAAAGAATCAGAAGAATTGCTCACGCATTTCCAGTGTGTTTCCTTCCAAAAATGCCTCATCAGTACGTTATCCCAGCACTTCTGGTTTGGCTGAGAAGCATCATGATTTTTTAAGGGAACTGGAGGATGTGGCCTCATGTCACTTGCATGTGAGGACAGATGTGCATGTACATGCCTGCAGGTGCACAACCACCTCTGAGTTGATCGTTTGACAACAGCACCTGTCTCAAATAAGCCTTTACTAAGTAAAAAAAGTAAGAGAACAGTCAGAGAACTCCAGTTTGTGTCAGTGCTCTGGGAACTGTGCTTGTTAAAAGTCAGAAGAAGAGCTGGAGCTGAGCTAAAGGAGCCAAAGAGCAAGGTGGACAGGAGGTCAATGCAGAGGGAAGCCAAAATTTATGCTCAGCCTGCCACCATCACATGTATCAATTAAGTGTTTTGGCTCAGGCACATATTGCTGAGCAAATATTAAAAGCAATGCAGGTTTCAAGGGGAAGCCTCTTTCCTCTGGGAGTTGCTGTTGATCTCTCATAATTAGATGGGAGGTCAAAACTGAAGATCAGATAAAAATCTGTGGAAGGCAAATATGAGGAAAAACAAATAAGGAACCATATTGTTTAAATCCTGCTGGTTTCAAACATTACAGACATTAATGAGAAAATAAATGTTTAGAAAGTTCCCGTCACTTTGTCTAGTAGACTATCTTAATTCTCTATCGCCTGATTGTATCACAGAATGCTTTGGCTGGAAAACTCAGGCGGGGGTCAGGCTCTTCACCCAGACAACCAGCAACAGGACAAGGGGACAAAGTCTTAAGCTGCGCCTGGAGAGGTTTAGGTTGGACATTAGGAGGAATTTCTTCACAGAAAGGGTAATCAGAGATTGGAACGGGCGGCCCAGGGAGGTGCTGGAGTCACCGTCCCTGGAGGTATTTAAG